>RYZW01002150.1:0-11887 GCA_004367215.1 Colletotrichum trifolii
ATCTTTTCTATTCCTAAGATTCTACTTTTATAAATTCTAATACTTAACTTTATATTAGAATTACTCTTTTCCTATATCTTCTTCTTTACTAAAAAAAAACTAGTATTATCTTCTAAGTCTTTTAACTTCTAAAGTTCTACTTTAGTAACTTTTAATCTTTTTTTTTCTTTTTTACTATACTAGTATTAGTATAATTCCTAGTAATATAACTTCTTTTATAGTAGCTATAATATTCACGTATATCCCTCTATAGTAGGGGAACCCCTTTAGTAGAACTCGTAAAACTAGAAAACCTATAGTAAAGCTAGTATTATCTTCTAAATCCTTTAATTTCTAAAGTTCTATTTTAGTAACTTTTAGTCTTTTCTTTTTCTTTTTTACTATACTAGTATTAGTATAGTTCTTAGTAATATAGTTTTTTTCGTAGTAGCTATAGTACTTATGTATATCCTTCTATAGTAGGGAAGCTTTTTTAGTAGAGCTTATAGAACTAGAGGACCTGTAGTAGTAGTATTACTTATATATAACCCTAGTTATTATTATGTCCCTATCCCGATTTTTTAATATAAGGAGACGGGTAGCTGGGGCCTACTGGGTCAGCGGCGTCTTTATATACTCTATCTTCTAAGTAATATCCTGTATTTTTGAAAATTACTAGCTATAAATAGTAGGGAGCTTAACTATAATAAAGAGCTTTTTTAAGTAGGGGACTAGCGTAGTTTCTAGTAAGGAGATCTAGATTATATTAGGCTAGCTATAGCCTCTAGTATCTATAAGGACTTTCTCAAATTATAGGAGAAAGGTAGTAAGTTTCTTAGTATTTTTCTGGTAGAAGGATTATAACTAGGTAATAGTTTAGGACTAGATATTAGGATCTAGGTAAGTATAGTCTAAGTATACTATAAAGTTTTAGGGATTCTGGTTCCCCCCTAGTCCTCTAGCTATAAAGAAGGTTTTTACTACTTACTAGACCCTAGGGTCTAAGTAGGAGTAAACTAGGTACTACTTCTATTTATCTATCTTAAAAAAATCCTAATTAATCTTTAATTTTCCCCTTATCTAATAGGTTTAGGTATTATATTCCTTTCTTTTACCTGAGAATTTGTTAGGGAGGGGGAGGGGCTTCCTTTAAGGGGTAGAGGCCATATAGGTAGATTCCGGGGGGGTAGTAGCAGTATTAGGGGAAAGTTCTGACTCCCTCTCTACTAACCTGGTAATTAGTATTACAATCCTCTCGTAAAGTAGGGTAATAGCTACGCTTAGATACTATAGTAGTAACTCTTCTATAGTAATACTAGCTATAGGGGTCTCTTAGGGGGTATTAGTTCCCTCTATCTCATAATAATAATTAGCCTTAATACCTAGTTATAAGTCTTTATTAAGAGCCGTGCTCTACTGATAGTATTTTAGGGATTATAGTTAGTAGGGAGTAGCGCTCTACCCCAGTCCCTCTATTCAATAAGGAGCCGCGCTCGACCCAATATCTCTTATACTTAAGAGTAGCATTCTACTAATCAATATCTCTTCTTAACTAGTAAGGAGCCGTGCTTAACCTAGTATTACCTATATAAAGGATAAATCTAAGTTCTAAATATGTAAAAAGCTAGGCCTAGGCTATGATTCAGCCGTAGGGAGCATAAATACTATTTATTTAGAACTAAAGAGTAAAAAAGAAGTTCTCGCAAAAGGCGTAAAAAGTCTACTTAAAAGTAGCACCAGGGGCCCACCAGTAGCCCACTAATACCTGACTTCTCAGGCATAGTTGTCGGGACTCAGGCAGAACCGGAATCAACCAACCAGGCATAGCCCGTAATAATTCTAAGCTCCTTTTAACTTTAATAACTTTTTAGTAAATATCTACTAGTAATAACTTAATAAGTTATAACTTATCTATAAAAATTAGTAATATATTATAGTATTCTACTTCTTTTTTTATATAATCTAGTTATTTAAATAATCTATTTACTAGATTAGTAACTCTAAACTAGTATTTTAGATTAAAATTAAATATTAAAAGTTTATAGATCTAATAAGTAAGTTTTCCCTAAAGGTCCCGTATTAGTACTATCATAATACCTATTAAAGCTTAATAGTTTATTGGAACTATAAACTTCTTTAAAAATCCTATTAAATAGTACCCCTAGTAATTAAAGCTTTTGATAATAGCTAATAACTCCTATTAACCTATTCCCTATCTCTACTCTACTTTACTAAGTTTCTTCGAGTAATAAATAACTAATTACTACTAGCTTTCTACCTTTTATAATAAAATACCCGAAATCACTTATTATAATATATCTATCTCTATCCTAATTTCTCTAATAAAGTCCTAGTACTAGAGAATAATTACTAAATAAAAAGCATTTTATAATACTAAGAATATAGATTTCGTATTTTCTAGTTATAAGAAAACCTTCTTCTCTATCCCCTTTTTAAAGAATACTATAAATAGTATTATTACTCCTAAGTAATTAGTAATAAATTTATAGTAGAAGTTATAGAAACCTAAGAATACCTAAAGTTCCTTAAATATTTCTAGTAATTTCTATTTAATAATTACTTAAACCTTTACTAGGTCTATTTTAATACTTTCCTTAATAATTATATACCCTAGGAAACTTATCTCTTCTATATAAAATTTATATTTAGAAAATTTAGCAAAAAGATATATTTTATATAACCTAGCAAATACCTATAATAATACCTCGGTATAGTTTTCTCTAGTACTTATTATATATATTATAATATTATCTATATATACTATATAGTATATATTAATTAAGCTAGCGAGTATATAGTTAATATATACCTAAAAGGTTACTAGTATATTAGGAAGACTAAATAGTATTACTATTATGATAGGGCTAGGCCTGTGAATAGTTATGGGTACGCGCTATAAGTAGGTTTATAGTAATCCGAGTATAAATAGGGTAATTCGTAGTATATAGGTAAAATAATTAACTTCTCTTCTTCTAACAATTCAGGACTTACTATTCAGAAAATATTAATTCTTAGCTTATAGATCTGCGAATAAGTTGCTCTTTTTATTAAATATTTTTCGGAGATTTTCTGTCTGTTTTTGCCTTTTCTATGAAATTACGTATATATAGTATATGTGAAGTTTTTTCAAGTGTTATAGCTAGGAGTAGTTAGTTAGTTTTAGTTAGCTAGGCCTTTTTAGCTATAGCCTATTTTAATAGTACTTAGAGGTAGATTATTCTAGTCTTAGTCCTTATAGGCTAGGATAGAGAGATATTTCTATACTACTTCGATAAATAAGTTAATATAATATATAACGAAAATATAATATATTACCTAATTTTTAGATAAAATAGATAAGTAAGTTTAAAAGATAATATATTTTGTTAAGAAAATAGTTTATAGACCTATATAAGTTACGAGAAGGATAAGTAATAGCTATAGTTATACTTTCTAATAAGTAGATAGTCTAAAAACCTAGAAAATAAATTTAAGCTAGTATTTATATAGTTTTATCTAATAATTAATATGTCTTAATATTATAAGATTAGTTTTAGTAAATTATTCGTAGACTAAGTATATATTTAAATAAAATATTTCTCTTTTAAAATTCCTTTAAAATAGGGGTAGTAAGATAGTTATTCTAATAAAAATAAAATAAAATAATAAAAAATAAAAAGAATAGATTATAAAAGTAGTCTTACTAAGCTGATAAGTATAGTAGGATTGACTTGTTTGTCTAGAATATAAAGGTAAATAAATAGATATTTTAGATATTTCTTTAAGGAAAATATAGTTTTTAGAAAAAATAATATACGAGATAATTATATATAATACTTTAGATACCCCTTTAAGGAAAGTATAGTTTTTAGGGAAGATAATATATAAGATAGTTATATATATATAACTAGGGATATTTCTAGTTTTGGAGAAGATAGATAATATTAGAATATCTGTAAATTAACTAATCTATTAATATTTTAGAAACTTCTTAGGAAATTAATATATGGAATTGAAAAGAATATAATAAGATAAAGATAAAAAGGATAGGAGATTTATTCCTTTGCTTACTATTCTTATCATTAATAAATAATTAGAAACAATAGTCTTAATATTTATAATAATAATTTTACTTAGATAATAAGATAATTTAAAATAAAGACGATATTTACGCTAAACTTAGTATAGAAGCTTTATTCTTAGTTCTAGCTACTCTTTTATTCATAGGCTTTATTTTTAAAAGTATTTAGCTATAAGTTTTAAATACTTCTGAGGATTTAAGTGATACTTATTCGGAATATGTTCCTAGGAATAATCCTACTACTAATATTTTAGGATTATAGGTTGAGGCTCTATTAAGATATATTAATATTTTTATGAATATTACTATATTTTTATTAATGAATTGTATTTTAATAGTAGCTGATTATTTGATACTAGTTAAAATACTCTAAGCCTAGCTATCTATAGCTGCTATGTCTCCTTAGTTTAAAAGAGCTCTTAAGTTTATTAGTAATAATATTTCTAATTTCTTAGATAAATACAAATCCTTTACTAATTTATCTTATAAATTAGAGCTTAATATAATTAGAGAAGTTTATATATATTACGCCCCGTGATTTAAGAAAACTCTATTATCTATTATAGCTATTAAAGTAACCTAGACTAAAGCTAAAGAGATCTTTTTAAATATATATAGACTTATAAACCTAACTACTAATTAAAACCTAAATAAAGAACTTAGAACTCTTATTATAGGGAACTATTTAAAAGAAGATAATTTTATAGGGATTATTCTTCTCCTAACTATAATTAATAACCTCTAGACTTATACTACTACTAGAAGAGACTCTAATCTCCCTTACTAAGAATTAATATATATTACTATATATAGAGTATTTCTTAAAATACTAAGGGAAATAGCCTGTAATCTTTACTATAAGTTTTATAAGTCTATTAATACTAACTAGAGGATTTTTAAAGTTACTTTTATATAATAAGGAAAAAACTAGATATTAATAAAATAGCTTATAGAATAACTAAAAGCTATAACTCCTAAAATACTCTTTCTTAAAGAAATGAAGATAGTTTTAATAAGATTAAAAGTAATTCGGGTAACGAAGAAAGTAAAGTTACTCGAGGAAAGTGTTACTATAAGAGCTAAAGAACTAGTAGATATTTTTAAAGGTTTATAGGTTAATAGTACTAGTTTTTCTATAGAAAATTAGATATCTACGATTTATAGTATTATTAAAAAATAGAATAAGATAGCAGTTTATACTAAAACTTATACTATATTAATTAAACCTAGATTAATTTATTATTCTTATATAACTAATTCGTAGACTTAATAAAAAAGTAATTTTAAGAAATCTATATATAAATTAAATAAAACCTATAATAGCTAAACTCCTCTATTTATATTATAGTCTTATCCTAATTACTAGTATATAGATAACTATAATTATTAGTAGTATAGCTAATTAAGATATTACATAGTATCTTATAATATATTAATTACTTATTAGATCTATAGTATTTATTTTTATACTAAAAATACCTATTATATTAGCTACTAGGGAGATAACGAGATAATAGTAGAAGATAGTATTATTAATAAAAGACGCGAGAAAAGATAAGAAGACAGTAAAACTATTCTTATATATATTACTTAGAAACCTTAGATTTTCCTAAGAAAAACTAAAAAAGCTGAAAACCTTAGATTATAACTTTTCCCCGATTTTCAGTGAATTCTCCAGGATTATAAGAAATATTAAGTAACTATTAACAGAACAGACAAAAAATTTACCAAAGAATAATAACAACACCGAAAGCAAGTAAAAGAAGTTTATATAATATTTAATATTATAATTTTAGACCCTATTCGAATTACTACTCTAGATGATAATACAAAGATAACTACTAAAGAAGTTACTACTACAGATAGATTAAAATATACTATTACGAAATTTACGCCTTATAACTTTTACAAGTCTCAGAAAAAATCATTTATAGATTTACATAGTAAAAATTATTAACTAGCTTAACTAAAACTAAGAATTATCAAATTAGACTAAAACAATAATAAGCTTATACTACTAGTTAACCTAGCTCTTTAAAAAACAATTACTACTAAATAGGTATCTAGTTAATTAACATTTATTATAATACTAATAAATACTAAAGCTTAAGTATTAGCTCATAAAATTTATTTCAAGAAAGTTAGAAAATAAATTTTAGTTCCTAAAGACCTCTTTTAGAAAACCTAGCCTATATATACCTAGGTTAGTTATAAGTATACCTAAATAATTATTAAACATTACTAGAGTAACTAGTAGATAAGAGAAGTATTTGTTATAGTAGAAGAAGAATTCATAGATATATTTAATAAAGTAGGAGAGAAAGAGGTAGAAATTCAAGCTTAGATAAATAAATAGAACTAATAATATACTACTGAATAATCAATAATATAGTCTAATAATAAATAAAAGATAGATTTAATAACACTACTAGATTCGCAGATATAAGTAATACTAGTTACATAGGTTAATAATATAGATATTAAGGTTATAGGTACTATAATAAAGTCCGTTAATACTAGGGAAAATACTATTACTAGCTTTATTATAGTTTATAACTTTGTTATAACTCATTTCTAGATTAATATTCAATTCGTAGACTTAAAGAATTTAAAACTCCGGGGGATTATTAATACTAGTTTAGTAATTAATATTATCACTAAAAACTATATCTAAGAAATAGGTCTATTTAGTAGAATAATACCTATACGCTTAAAGCTACGAAATATTATAGATATTAAGTAGACTATAGACTTCCGCGGAGTAATAATAAAGAATATCTATATTAAGGGATATTATATCCCTAATATTGGATTCTTTATTACGCCTAAAAGGATAGTTATAAAAGACTTAGTCCTAGGAGTGTTATTTATTATTAAGATTTAAATAATATTTTAGTATACGCTTAACTAGATTGTTAATTAGATCTAGTTAGGGAATATTCATTTGAATATTCTCTTATCCTTCTATATATGTAATTTAACTATAAAATTCCAGGATACTATACTAGACTTAAAGTCTTTTAACTATATTTAATATATATACTCTCTTCCTCTTTCTATAGGGGAAAAAAACTAGGAGCTACTATTAAAAACTGCGAAATAATAGTAAGTAAATAAGATACAGAAAAAGAAAACTAATATAAAGAGACTAATAATATAGCACATACGAGTTTTCAAGAAATACTAATAGTACTAAAGTTCGAAATACTAAAAAATATAGAAATATTAATAGATAATAATAAAGAAGTAATTATAGTAGTAGACGAGACTAATAAGGAGTTTAAAGTGATTTTAGAAGTTTCGATTTGAAAAACTATTAAACTAAAAATTAAAGAAATTTATAGTATTATTATATCCCTAGGAAAATATAGCCTAGAATATTTATCCTATAAAGAATAATACTTTCATGGTTTTTATAAACCCCTATAATATAAATAATAAGCTTATATTAGAGATTTTAAGAAATAGAAGAAATTTTACTATAAAGGATAGGATATTCTAGAAATAGTAGATACTATCTTCGAAAATAATAATAAGAAAGAGGAGGAAATAATAATAGTAGATATTTAGAATAGATTAATAGAAGATATTAATACTATATATAAAACGAAAGACAAGAAAGTTTAACTAGTAGACGATATATTATTAGATAAGTTAATACTAGAAGGAGACCTAGAATAGAAACTAAAAATATAAGAAGAAGTAAAGAAAAATATTACTAAAGATTTTACAACTCAATTCATAGATATAATTATACTAAAATTCTTAAATATTTCTATAGAAGAATACTTAATACTAGAGTGATTATACTTTATTTTAGATAAGCTAGATTATTTATATATTTTAGAAAAAGAATTACTAGTAGAAATATGTAAGTAAGAGAAAAGGTACTAGTATAAGATTTTAGTTACTATAGAAAAATATTAAACTCTATTACGTTTCCTTAGATAATTAAAACTATCCCTTATAAAATATAGTAAGTTAGGTTAATCCTTATCTTAAAAAGCCTAATAGATAATATTCTTGAGATTCTAAGAATATATATTTAGAATAGTATACTAGAATATAGCTATATAGCTTATAGGAACCTTTTCTTTTTAGTATAGAAAAATAATAATAAGATATAACTTATTAACTTAGTAATAAAGATTAATAGAATTACTATTTAAGATATAGAATTCTTTCTAGAAATAGATAAGCTTTTAGAGGATTTCGGTATATATAAACTATTATTACTATTAGATATCTTTTTAAGATATAACTAAATTCCCTTAAATCTTAAAAATAGGGACTTAATAATATTCGTAACCCTATTTAGACTCTTATAATATTATATTCTTCCTATAAGTAGTACTAATTTAGTTATATAGTTTATATAGATTATAATAAGGATCTTTTATAATTTAATTCTATACTATTATAAAGTTTTCCTAGATAATATTATAATTAAAAAGCTAATAATAACTTATAATGAAAAAGATAACCTGTATTACCCTAGTATTTATAGATATATTCTAGAATATATTTAGAATATTAATAAAGTTTTAGTAAATATTAAGCTTACTAGCTATATAATTGTAGTTGTAAAATCTTAGTAAGTATAATAGACTATTTTGATAGTTAGGTATATTTATAGAACTTATAGGAGATATCTAGAAAAGTCTAAGATTATAAAGATTAAAGAATAGAAATATTATAATAATATATCTGAAGTTAGGTTATTTATCAGGATTATAGTATTTTATTAAAGATAAGTTTAGGACTATTCCGCTATAGTAAAGCTACTTAATAACTTACTAAAAAAGAACTTTCCTTTTTAATAAAAATAAGAGTAAATTACTCCTATAGAATAACTTAAAAATAAGCTTTATAGTTTACTAGTACTTATTTTAATCAACTATAACTTTATAGGTAACTAGATCTACTTAGTAGTAGATGTTAGTAGTATTAGCTAGAGAGCTATACTTAGATAATTTATTAAATAGAAATAAGCTATTACTTGATTTAAGAATACTTTATTTATAAGCCTAGAACTTAACTATAATACTAGTAAGAAAAGGCTTCGAGGGATATTAAAAATACTAAAGTATTTACGAAACTATTTCTATAAGTAATATTTTTTGTTAGAAACTAATATAAAGATTCTTATTATATAACTTAATAAAGCTACTTCTGACTTACTAGGAATACTAGTAATTCATTAGATATCCTAGATTAGGATATTTAACTTTAAGATTAAATATATTAGTAATATAACTAACTTAACTATTAATAGACTTTTACAGAAACTATCTAGACTATCTAACTAAGATAATAAATAAGGAGAAAGTAATATAGATAACTAGATTAATATATAAATCTTCTTTATAGATATAAATACTAAAAGTTTCTTCGAAAACGTATATATTACAAGAAATAATTAACGAATCGAAGAAATATTCAAGACAGAAATTTTAATAAATAGAATAAACTAAATTAATAAAATTTTAACTTTCTTATCTATAGTATTAGACTATTTATAAACCTAGTTAAAAGAGATAAAGCAAATTACTTATTATAGGCTATACCTGGCTAATTAACTCTAGTTCTACCCGAGTCCCGATAACTATACCTAAGAAATCAGGTACTAGTAAGCTACTAGTAAGCCCCTAGTACTACCCTTAAGTAGACTTTTCACGCCTTTCGCAAAAACTTCTCTTTTACTCCTTAATTCTAAATAAATAGTATTTATATTCCTTATAGCTAAATTATAACCTAAGCCTAACCTTTTATATATTTAGAACTTAGATTTATCCCTTATATAAGTAATACTAAGTTAAATATAGCTCTCTACTAGTTAAGGGGAAATACTAATTAGTAGAATACTATTCCTAAATATAAGAAATATTAAGTTAAGTATAGCTCTTTATTAAATAGAAAAACTAAAATAGAGTACTATTCCCTACTAGCTATAATCCCCGAGATACTATTAGTAAAACACAGCTCCTAATAAAAATTAATAACTAAGTACTAAAACTAATTATTATTACGAGATAAAAGGAACTAATATCCCCTAAAAAACCCCTATAACTAACATTACTATAGAAGAACTATCATAATAATATCTAAATATAATTATTACCCTATTCTACGAAAAAACTATAATATTTACTATTAAGTTAGTAGAGAAAGAGTTAGAAACTTCCCTTAATACTACTATTACTTCTTTAGAGTTTACTTATATAGTTTCTATTCTTTAAAAAAAACCTTTTCTTTCCCTAATAAATTCTTAAGTAAAAGAAAAAAGTATAATACCTAAACCTACTAGATAAAAGGAAAATTAAAAATTAATTAAGACTTCTTTAAAATAAATAAATAAAAATAATACCTAGTTTACTCCTACTTAAATTCTAAAATCTAATAAATAATAGAAACTTTCTTTATAATTAGAAAACTAAAAGAAAACTAGGATCTCTAAAACTTTATAGTATACTTAAACTATACCTACCTAAATCCTAATATCTAATCCTAAACTATTACCTAACTATAATCCCTCTACTAGAAAAATACTAAGAAACTTACTATTTTTCTCTTATAATTTAAGAAAATCCTTATAAATACTAGAAACTATAATTAGCCTAATATAGTCTAGATTTCCTTACTAGAAATTATACTAATCTCCTATTTAAAAAAACTCTTTATTATAATTAAATTCCCTACTATTTATAACTAATAGCTCTTAAAAATATAAGATATTACTTAGAAAATAAAATATATAAAAATACTACTAACCTAGTAAGCTTTAACTACTTATCCCCCTATATGAAAAAATTAGGATAGAAATATAATAATAACTAAAACTATATATAAATAGTATTACTACTATAAATCTTCTAGTTCTATAAATTCTACTAAAAGAACTCCCCTACTATAGAAAAATATATATAAATACTATAATTACTATAAAAAAAAACTATATTACTAAGAACTATACTAATACTAATATAGTGAAGAAGAAAAAGAAAAAACTAAAAATTACTAAAATAAAACCCTAAAAACTAAAAAACTTAGAAGATAATACTAATTCCCCCCCTAGTAAAGAAGAAGATATAGGAAAAGAGTAACTCTAATATAAAATTAGGTATTAGAACCTATAAAAGCGGAATCTTAGGAATAAAAAAGATAGTAGAAGTAGGAAAGTAATAAGTAATCAGCTATTATCCAGATAAAAGTTAATAGAAACTATACTATTAATACTCTAATAAATACTAGTTATAATACTTATACTATTATTAATATATCTCTTATAAAGAAGTTATACCTACCACTTATTAATATAATAAAAAAGAAAATAAAAAGTTATACTAAAAATAAACTATTACTTAGTAGTACTTTAAAGGTTACTAAATTATCCCTAAAAATAGGAAAATATATATAAGAAATCTATACTTATATTATAAAAAAACTATTATTAAAGTTATATTTTAGGTAACCCTAAATAGAAGATAACTATATTATATATAATACTAATACCTAGTAGATAAAGTATAGTAAAGGAGGGGTTATAGTATACCTAGAATACTAAGAAGAACTTACTAGGATTCAGGAGATTTAGTTAATATACTTTTTAAATATAAATTCCTTTTTAATTATATATAAAAACATCACTAAAATACAAAACTTAGTACTAGAAACCTACTAGGTAATATCTATTAACCTCGAAAATATTAAGAAAACTCTAGTACTAAAAACCCTAATTAATCCAAGGAAGTATATCCTAGTAAATATACTTAAAAAGTTCCTAGACCTATTTAACCTAGAGAAAACCTACTAAGTACTTACTAGTAA
>RYZW01002153.1:0-14402 GCA_004367215.1 Colletotrichum trifolii
ATATAGCTATTATAAGCTATACCTAGCTAGTTAACTCTAGCTTTACCTAAGTCCTAATAACTATACCTAAGAAGTTAGGTATTAGTAGGTTACTAGTAAGCCCCTAGTACTACTCTTAAGTCGACTTTTTATACTTTTTATAAGAATTTCTCTTTTACTCCTTAGTTCTAAATAAATAGTATTTATATTTCCTATAACTAAGTTATAGCTTAAGCTTAACTTTTCATAGATATTAACTTTATTAGTTATATTATAGTTATAATAAGATTAGATACTACCTATATAGTAAGTTAATTATTATACTATAATTAGAATTCTTTAGATCATTATTAAGTAGAAGTTTAATAAGTAATATAGTATGATAATAAAATAAAACGCTTTTACTTAAAATCAAATTCGAATGTTAATAATTTTTATAATGGTTTGATTAGTATTATAAATTTATGTCTGAAAAATAAAACTAATAACTAAAAGGCGTTTTAAATATATATTATATATCTTCTTAGAGACTTAATAGTATAGTAAGTTAAATAATAAGATATTTCTTTTGATAATTAAAATAGAGTTCTTAGCATCATTTTCAATTGTACCAAAGGCTATTTTCACTATATTTCATTAACTAAATACTCTATAATACGCCTTAAAGTTAAAACTATAAAAGAAATAAACTTTTAGTTCTAGATGTATCTTTATATCTAGATTTAAGAACTCTATATCTTATATATAGTAAGTTAACCTATAAAAAAATTCTAAATATAGACTTTTGAAAATTAAGATTTATAATGTCTTTTTCATTCGCGAAATAAAAATCGAGTTTTTTGGCGATTTTTGGTATAAATTTCGTATTTTTTAGCCATCAGCCGTTTTTAATGTCTTCTCACTGTATGTATGTCGCACACGAATGAAGTTGCGAAGAGAAACGGGGCTGCAGTCTGCGTCTAGTCGAGACTAGGGGCGTCCAGTCTCCGCCGCGTGCCCCCCTCCCGCAGCAAGGTAGAAAAGTGCCGCCGGTAAAAGAGGGCGGTTGTGTAGTTCAACCACGTCCATTCGGACGCAGTTGTAGTTATAAATTACATCCCCCCAAGGGTGGCGGCACGAAAGCGAGGCTGCTGTGTCTTGAAAGCGAGCCACAGCCAGTCGCGATCGCACCCTCCCGACCCTCAGTTCATGACGAGGAAGGGACAGAAAAGAGGCTGGCGATCATCGTACTCTTGCGTTGAGCTTCCCAGGATGGAATGAGCGTGACGCCGGACTTGCTGATCTACTTGTAATGTTGCCAAAAGTATTAGATATTTTTAGTCCTGATCCCCACCTGCCAGTGTTTCTTGTGTCCTGGTGTAAACCGGCAGCGAAAATAGCGCTGAAGATCTCAAAAGTATCCGTAGGGATGCTAACAAACCCCGAGGATGACTTGGCCCCCGACCTTTCTTTGTTTCTTTCTACTTTGTGTTTGGACCCATGGCAGAAGATTAAGTAACACCGCCAGTGTTAGTTTCCGTGTCCATTTGCTGTCTTCTTAGCGAAGTCAATAACATGAACAGTCAACCAGAGCTAGTAAGAGCAACGCCATGGTCAAAATGCAGGAGAGTGGGAGGGTTTCTTACTGTTCATGTACCGAACAGTACCCAACCTGAGCAAGTTAGTCCTTTAGCGGCAACAGTCCATCCAGCTACTGTTGAAATCCCCTCCCGGGTAGGTTACGCAGCTAGATCAACACTTTGATACAGTATGAAAGATGACCACAACTATACACATGTAGATGGTGTAGTGACTCACCAACACACAGAGACAGTTACGCGCAAGATGCAGGTTGGGTAGAAGCGAGGCGTTCAACGATGAAGACGGTTTGGATGAGAACATGGGATGAAGATCAAATACCTAAGCAAACGACTAGGGGTGAATGGAGTCTTTCAGGTGGCGGTGGTGATGGCCACCGTGCCACCCTGAAAAGAGGGAAGAGAGGTGCGGTGGGGATAATAAGCCTGTGCGTATGGAGTACTGCAGGTGCGAACGCAACAACGCTTTCAAACACAGCCCACAAGGCAAGGATGGCTCGCGTACCAAAAAGGGTACATGATGGCGACTGGACCCCGAGGGCTCACAGCGGCGCTGCGATCAACAAACAACACGTGTTGCACGTAATTAAGGAGGGGGCAAAATCTGGTGTGTATTCTGTGTAACAAACGTGGCTACCCGCGCCGCGCGAGTCTGCATTTTAAGCAGTTTAAGTAGGGCGAGGCCCGTAGAGGTAGCGCCGGCGTGTAGAGGATAAGGATGACTAAGCCTACCTAACCAAGGGAAACCCCCTTATATATATAGGTGGCTATTATTATATAACTATAGCCTAGAGGGTAATATTACTTAGAAGAAATCATATGTATTTATAAGTATTTTCAATAGTGCCTAGAGGCGGATATCTTCTCTACTAAAAAGGGGGTCTCTAGCTTTATACTTATATGATAATATTATAAATAAAATAGATAATTATAATTAATTTTGTATTACTAAAACTATTTAGAAAAGAACTGAGGGCGGCTTTTGCTGAAAATGTAGAAGTTTTGCTAAACTAGAGGATATTTCTAGTTAATAAAATAATATGTTAAGGTCTCTGCCTATATACTTATAATATAATATAATATAATAATAATAACTCGTTAATTTACCTTAATAGTTAGTAATTAATAAATAAATAGAATCCTGATAAGTATAAAGGAATATAACTAATAAGTTTTCCCTAAATAAAAACTTTTTTTTTCTAAACTTTATTACTATAAAAAGCTTTTACTAAATATATTTATTTGATATTATATATTTAAAAGCTAGAAATTCCTAGAAGTTTATATAATAACTAAGAATATAAAAAAATACTAGCTAACAGTAAACTATATAGTTTTCTTATTTACAAATAAGAAAAGAACTTATATAAAAATTTAACAAAGAAATTGTAAAAATATAGAAAAACCTAAACTATAAAGGGAATACTAAAACCTAAAAAATTAACTATAATCCCTATATATAAATCCTATTAAGGAATATATAATAGAAGCTAGATACTTTTAAATAAAGCTAATAACTAGAATAAATAGAAGAATAAAAAATTAATATATAGTTCTAGATAGAAATGAAAGATTTCTTAGATATCCTAGATAGAATAATATATTACAGAATACTAGTAATAGGTTTTCTACTAATACTAACTATATTAGAAATAGCTTTTTTAAAAATAAATAGGAGATAGGTTAAGGTAAATTAATATAAGTTTACTAGTAATAATATAGTATAGAAACTATAAAATTTAATTAAGAGATTAAAATAAGAGAAAAATCAAGAGAAAGAAAACCCTAAACTAATATATATAAAGAGAAAACTTATAACCTAGGAATAGATATAATAATCTATAAACTAATAAATTAAGAAACTTAAAGAAATTAATTATAATAATAAATATAGAATTAAGAATACTAGTAATTTTAGTATTTCTAATATTATTAATAGGGTTATCTAAATTAAAAACTATAAATTAGTATAACTTATTAACTAAATAGAAAGAATAAAAGTTATTAATAAAGATATTTATATCTATAGCTTTAATAATAGAGAGAAAGTTTACCTAGGAATTTACTATACTTGAATAATTATTATTTAATACATTTATATATTAAAATTCTAATAAGACTATTAAAGAAAGTTTAGTTTAAAAATTACTAAGGAAAATATAATAAAACTTAAGAAGAAAGCTTCTAGAGAAAGAATATCTTAGTTTTAGAAATAGATACTCTACTATAAAGCAAGTTTCTATTACCTATTAGTCTCTACAAGCTCGAAATACTACCCTAAGCTAGATAGTACCATATATTACTTTAAAAAATTATATTTAGAAAGCTTCTTTATTAAACACAGCAAACTCAATAAAGATATATAATATGTAAAATTTACTTATAGAAAAGCTAGAATAAAAACGAAAGATAAACTTTTTTATTTATAGGAAAACTACTACTATAAATAGATATTTACTAAGGAAAAAGACAAAAGAATACTTAAATTCTATAAAGAAAACTAGTTAGGATATATTAATTATAATTTAATTATAAAGGATTAAGATAAATATATTAATTAAAATATAAAGAATTACTAGAACAAATAAGTAATGATATCTAGTTATTCGTAATTATAATTACTTTTTATTTTAATTATTAAAAGAAAAAGAATTAGAAAGAAGATATTTTCCTGAATATAATTACTTAGAAGTAAAAAGTATAAAATAAATAGAATTAGATAGAAAGTAAAAAGTAAAATAGGGTAATATAGCATATAGGACTTCTATATACTACTATATCCTAAAAACTTACTAGAACTTAGATAGAATATTAACTAATTACTATTAATTATAATCAGAATTACTATTAACTAGCTTAGAAGCTATAGAGTTTAATAAGTATAATAATAATGTTTTCTTTTCCATAAATCCCTATATTAGATTACTTATACAGAGTTTATTTATAGCTAGATTACTATATTTTACCCTATAATATATAAAACTAGGACTACTAAGGATATTTTTATAGAACTACTTAGTATAACCTAATTAATAACTTATATTAGTTTAGATCTATCTTAGAAATTAGAATAAAATAATTCCCCAGAATTTATATTTCTTATATAATATATATCTTAGATCTCCTAACTTGATAGGAAAATAGGGAATATATTATCTAATAATCCTTATAATCTTATAAAGAAAAAGTATATTTATTTATAAAGTATAGTAGATATTAAAAGCTTATCTACTATATTATAAGACTTTATAATATAATTTAATATATTTTCCCTAAATAAAAAGATACTAGTATTAATACCCAAAAAATAGAATTTATAGGAATTAATATATAATATCTTTAAATATTTTGAATTCAATAATATAAATAGTACTAGGTTTTATAATAATAGAAAAGGTTTCTTTTCTATAGAATACTTCGATACTATTAAGGTAAGAATAGATTAATTACTAATAATTAATAAAATTAAACTAAATTATTAATATATTACTTATTTTAAAGAGAGTTTCTAAAATAATACTAAGAGGTAGTAAGATAAATAAATCCTAGAACACTAATATAATTAGGAGAAGATTTTAAAAGTTTTTATTAAGAAATTCCTAGAAGAATAAGAGTTAGAGGTTAATATTCTTATATTATCTAAAGTTTTTAATTTTACGAGAAACGTAGGTGAGATAATTTTTATATACTTAAAGCAAGTATAAAAGCTAGATACTAAGATTCTAACTAAGTATCTAATTAAACTAGTATACTTTATATTTCTATATATATATAATAGTAAGAAGGATAAGATACCTTAAAATTATATATATAATTATATATATATAGATAAGAAAGTTAAGTCATATATTAATATCCAAGTAGATAATTTTATTTTAGAAGAGTTTTATATTTATATTACGACTCATGATAATTTAATTATAACTAAATTAGAGGATACTAATTCTAATAATAATAACAGTAATTTCATCTATTTTAAGAGAATATAACTATAAATAGTAAAGTGTTAGGAGAAAATATAAGATAAGTTATATAAATTATTAATTAATATTACTATATAGAAAATCTAAGATAATAGTTAAACTTATTAGGTAAAAAGTAGAATAAATAGTAGATTTTATAATAGTTTATTAGATTAGTATAATACTATCCTAGATAAGCTATACTAGTACTTTAATTATAGAGAATAGGGATATTAAGTATTTATATATCCTAAAGACTATAAAAGAAATAAGAACTAGAATATAAATAAGGAGAAATAGGAGAAAAATAAGGTTGAAATATTTAAACTAAGAAAAGAATAGCTAAGAAAAATTACTAATTTTGTATTTAGCTAAGTCTCTATTTTATAGAGAAATAGCTAAAGTTTAAATAGAATTATAGAAGTTAAAAAATAGTAATTAAGCTATTTTAATTAATAATATTTAAACTTATAAGATATCTAAAACTATTCTGCTAATTATATATTGCGGAAAGGGTACTTATATTACTATATATAATACTATTAACTTATAAATAAAAACTATCTTCTATACTAGATAGGATAAATTTAGTAAAGATAGTAGTAATAAAGCTAATATAGTAGCGAAGGAACTAATATATTAAAAGAACAAAACTTAACTTACTAGTTAAATTTATAGACTAACTAATAATAGTATAAAGGGAGATTATTAAGTTAGTAATAAAAAAATAAAGTAGTATTAGGATAAGTATAACTATAACCTAGTTTAGATAGAATAATAAGGAATACTAGAACTATAACTTATCTATAAATAAAACTATTAAAACCCTATTACTATAATAGATAATAATAAAAGTATAGATACTACAAATACTAAATATATTAATATAAATAAGGATAAGACCAGAGAATATAATAACCAACCTATTAATACTAGTTAAGGAAGAATAGTATATAATTACTAGACTTTTATTAACAATAATAATTTTTTAATTCTAGTTATTAAAATAACTAAGAATAGAATATTAAAGGATATTTATACTACTAAGTTGTATAATATTTCTAGGTTTAAGATAGGTTAAGTATTAGCTAATATAAGATATATTCTATTTATATTATAGCTATTATAGATTAGCTTCTAGGTTTACTCTAATTTTAATTAGCTAATCTAGATAGAGGAAAGCTTAAAAAAAAAGCGAAGGTATAATGACTAAGCTATTATATTAGACTAGTTACTAATAATTAGTTAAAGAAGAAGAAGGATACGAATATTAAAAATAATAATATTCCTATATTCGACATCGCTTAACTATTAAACTTAAGAGTTCTTACTATACTAGGATATATAGATAGAAGAATCTAGAATATTAAAACTAGAATAATCTTCCTTAATTCTAGATCTATATATAATATTATTAACTCTAACTTCTTTGAAAAGTATAGATTCCCTATTATTAAGATAGAAAAGCTAATAGTTATTAAACTTATAGATAGAAAATCAAGGACTATTAGATATTTTAATTTGTTTAAAGTTCTTATAGGCGGAATTAAGAATATAATATAGGCTTATATCTTTAGCTATTCTAATAAATAGGATTTACTCTTTAGAAAGTAGTAGTACTAAAAAAGAAGTATAGTAATTAATTATAAAAGAGAGGTTATAGAGGTATATACGGAACTAATAGAGGGAAATCTGAGGTTTAGATTAAGCTATTTCTAAAGATTTTTAAAATTTGGGAAAAGATTAATAGATATAATTATAAGTACTATATTAAATAGGATAATAAAGAGTTAGGTAATAATAATAATAAGGTAATTATGAGAGAATTTAAAGAGTATTTTAAGACTTAATATAAAAAGCTATATAAGTTTTTTAGTAACTTAAAAAACTAATTTTTTAGTATAATATCTGGGAGGTTACTAGGATATACTATTACTTTACTAGAAGGATAAACTATAGTTTGTTAAAGAGTTTATTATTATATTAGGAGAATAACTTTATATATATTATAAATATAATAGATATAAGAATAAATATTCTTTATTAGCCTATATTATTATGAGATAGAAGATTGTATAACGATTTTCTTATATGTTATATTTTCCTTATGAGGTTTAATAATAAGATAATAATAAATAACTAATATTGTCGTGATAATGTTATATATAATGAATTATTATTATGTATATAATATTTATTAATAGATAATATGAGAGAAAATAATACATAATTATAGAAAAATATTATATATATTTTAAATGATGGGAATGATGATGACTATTTCTATTATATTTCACTATAACCTAGAAAGACTTTTCCTGATTTTCTATTATTAGAATAGATTAGAAATAACTTATAACTTTTAGAGTATTATACTATTATGATACTAAGAATGCTATTCTAAGATAGAGACTCGAGAGAATCTAAATAAGTATATATAGTGATACTTAAACTTATATCTGAAATTATAGAGTAATTCTCTGAAATAACCCTAGGCTATAGAAGAAGGGGTGAAATATATATTTAATATATAGAAGTTAAGTATAACATAACTAAGTAGTAGATATAGGATACGGAGTAGACATACTAGCTTATATATAAGGAAGGTACTAATAAGGATATACCTATACTAATATATTAAGATACTTATAGAAAGGAGGAATATAATAATTTATATATTAAGATAATACTAGAAGTAGAGGGAATGGAATAATACTAACCGCGAATTATAAGGAAAATTTATTACTTAATAGAGAATAGGTTTATCTAGAAATATTACAACTAAAGTAATAGGGAATTTATTTTAGAACTGATAATTTTACTAAAAGGAAAACTATAGAATTTATTTTTAGTTATTATTAGTTTTGCGGGAAATCAATTTATTTAGGTTAAGGAAAAGTAGAATACTACTTATGGGTGAATAGGAAATACCTTATCTAACCTTAATTATACTAATAATACTTAGGCTAACTAGGCTAATAATTATAAAGTATTGAGGTAAGTAAGAGAATATAATATAATATTTTAGAACTAGTTCTAGAGGTAAGTGAAAGTTATAAGAAATTTAGAAATAGATAATAGATAATTCTTATAATCTAATAATATATATATTATCCCTAATAACTAAAGGATTAATAGGGATACTAGTTATAGAAGAGATAGGAAGATAGAATATATAACGGAATACTTAATAGATAATACGGAATACTTACTAGGTAATATAGAAGATAAAAATATTTCTTTAGGAGATAAAACTAATAATGAGGTACTAGACCTCGAAGACTATAATTAGACTAAATTTAACTTAGAAATCATTAGAGATTTCTTACTACTTATAATATAAAGTAACTGAAGTTTAGATAACTAGTAATATATAGAAGAAGAAGATAATTAGTTTCTGAAAATTACTATAGTACTTATATTTTTAATATATAAGTTAGATTTCCTTAATAATTTATTACAAAAAGAAAAGATATTTATATTTTGAGAATTAACTAATATAGATAAAGATATAATTAATACTTAGTTTGATACTTCGGATATCTATATTAGTAATATAGTAGAAATGTTAGAGTAGTAAGTAAAAGTTAAGAGGTTTTATTATACTTTTAAAAATTACTTTATTAAGATTTTCGCCGAAATTTTCTAAATAAATCTTCTTAAGTATATTATTAACTTATTATTTAGAATAATTCCTAGGATTTAAAGGTAAATAAAGTATATTATAATTAAGAAAACTTTTACTACTATTATCTTTCTAGAGATAGAGAAAATATTTATTATTTAAAGATTTTAAGGTAATTATGAATAGGGTGTAAATATACTATTCTGAAAATGTATTAATAAATTTAGGGTACTGAGAATTATCTATGATTTCCGACTAGTAAATAGTAATACGTTGAAATTTATATATTTATATTATAATTTTAAGATTAATATAGATTCTATTTTCTGTAGAAGACTAAGGATATATAGTTAGACTAATACGTTAAATAGTTTCTAAGGTATACTTATCTAAGAGAGTAATAGATATAAAATAGCTATTATTAGATTTAATAGTATATATAAGTATATTAGAATAGTTTGAAGTTTTATAGGAGTTTTTTTTATTTATACTAGGTTGAGTAATATTATCTTCAAATACTAATATATTAATAATAAATATATCTTTTCTCTAATAAGATATTTTCTATACTTTAATATTAGTTTCTTTATTTATATCGATAACTATAATTATATATCGGAGATTTTTAAGGATTACTTTTACTTTTTTTACTACTATTACTTCTTAAGAATAGTCTAAGCTCTAGTCCTGCTATATAGAAAGAAAACGAGGTTGTTTACTGATAAGTTTGAGTTAGTAGGTTTCGAGATTACTAATAGGAAAGTATAATTATTAATATAATACTATGAGAAATTCACGAGGTAGAAGGAAGAGTTTGCTAAAATATTATTATGATCCTAGGATAAATTCTTAGGATTTATCTATCTAATACTATTTATATAAAAATTTATATTTAGTAGAACTAACTTTGAGATTATCTTAAAGATTACTTTTTGTAAAGAGATATAGAAATAGATAAAAATTAGAAGAAAAAGTTTATAGTATAAATAGATACCTAGGGAGAAGTTATAGTAGATATAAAAGTACTAAGATATATTAAATATATTTTGTAATATAGTTTAGAATAATACAATTTATAGGGCTAGTTTAACTACTTAATTCTACATAGTAATTAATATAAGTGTTTATATAATAGGTACTATGTTAATATAATTTCCTAATAATATCCTAACTGATATAACTATTATTAATATGAATTTTGAGAAGGTTTTACTAATTATGTAGATGTTTTTCTAATTGTTAGATTAAGAAAAGTAATATTTAATACTAGAGAAAGAGATATTTATAATTATATAAGTTTTAGAAGAAGTATAATAGCTAGTTAATACTAGCCTATACTTAATTATTATATATACTAATTACTAGAGTATTATTTAAATAATGAATAACTATAATATAGTATATAATAAAGTAGCGAAATAGATTAAGAAATTTACTAAAAGTAATATCTTATATATCTATAAGCCTAATATAAGTAAGGTTATTTAAGTAGTAAATAGATTAAGTAAACTATACCTATATTTATAAGATAAGTTATAAGATATTAAGGAGAGGTTTACTTTTAAAGCTAAAGTTCGTAACTACTAACTAATCCTTACTACTAAAACTTAGTCTAAGTTAGGTTAATAAGATATTAAAGAAAAGTACTATAGTAGAAAAGAAAGCGAAAAAGATATACTAGAATTACTAAAAGTAAACTTAGAAAATAATAGGAATAGGGTTTAATTTATTATTTAGTAGAATTATTCTTAGTTAATTCTATTTTTCTAGAAAATAGAGATTTATAAGGAAAACTAAGAAGTTTTAAGATAAGAGCTGTTATTAGAGTAAGGATTATTAGACTAGTATAGTGATATTATACTAATATTTATTAAGAGAAAAGATACTATTAAGGAATAGATTAGAAATAGTTGGAAATTAGTTAAATAATATATACTATTTTTCTATATATAGAATTTCTGACTAGAATATACTAAATAGAATAATAATTTAGTAATATATGTTAGTTATAAGAATATACTAGAGGGTTTATAGAAAGCTTATAATAAGAGAAGATATTTCAGAAGGTTTATAATAATAGCTATCCTAAGAAGAAGATTCTACTAGCTATTGAGAATATAAGATATTATAGAATACCTAAGATCCTATAAAGTATATTAACTATATAGACCCTAACTAAGTTATAGTAGTTTTTAGAAGATTATAGTATTTATATTTTAATTAATAGTAACTCTTAATTTCGTAGGTAAGATTAAACTAATTACTAAAGATAGATTGAAATATATATTAATTAGAGTAGATTATTTTATAAGATATGTTACTTTCTAAGTACTTACCGAAGCTAATACTAACTTTATTTATAATACTTAGGAATTCGTATAATTATTATACTTTAGATAGCTAGAGGTAATTTATTCCAATAATAGATTTTATTTTAATAATATAAAGCTCTATGTTTTAGTAGAATATTATAGAACTTGAGTAATTTATAGTCCTATTATATACTTTTAGTTAATGAGGATTATCAAATAAATTGTTAAGATTTTACTAGACTTAGTAAAGAAGTAGGTATAGATAATTAATATTTAGGAATAGATAATATAGTATAAGAAGGTACCTAATTAGATATATACTATAAATTTAAAGTATATTTAAAATATCGGAGTATTACTAGATATAGTTATAATTAGCTATAATATTTTAAAGTTAGATATAAGAATTAATAGATTTAACTTAATACTTAATTTCTTAGAAGACTTTAAAGGGGATACTAGATTTATAATATTAGGATAGGAAATTAGCTTAACTAGAACTGAATTAGAGATAGTTATTATTAATTATATTAAAATATCTAAAAAGATAAGAAACTGATTTTAATATATATATATATAGAAATAGTAGAACTAATTATAGAATTATCTATCTAACTATAAAGTTTCTAACTAGGTGAGCTAGTTTATAAAAAGGAAAATAAGGATCGAAAGAATAAGTTGAAATTTAAAATTATTTAGAGTAGTTTAAAGTAAGTTATGAGTATTATTATAGAAGTAATATATTTATCTTAGATTAATATAAGGATAATAAGAATAAAACTAAGAAGATTTATATATTATATTTAAAGAAGTATTATTTTTAACTTTAAAAATTTATTAATTAACTTTAAATTATCTTAAACTAAATATTCAAGGTAATAAGATAAGTATATAAATAGGAAGGATAAGTATATACATAAGACTAATATTAGGAGTACTTAAGAATAATAGATATAGAACTAGAGGAGCTAGGAAAGCTATTAATAAAGAAATAAGAAGAGATTACGAGTTATAATAAGAAACTAGGAATTCTTAGTATTTTCTGAGATAACTAAACTAGTTAATTCTAATTTTAGGTAGTTTATAGAGGATAAGGATAACTAAGTTTACTTAACTAAAAGAAACTCCTTTATATATATAAATAGCTATTATTATATTAGTATAGCTTAGAGGGTAATATTACTTAGAAGAAACTATATATATTTATAAGTATTTTCAGGTTTCCGAGTATAATAGAGGGATCTTAGGGTATTCTACTATTACACATAATTAGGGGGCAAAATCTAGTATATATTATATATAACTAAATATAGCTAAGTGTAATATGTATAGTCTTATTTCGTCTAGTTAAAGTAAGGCGAGACCTATAGAGATAGTACTATAGCTAAGGGTTCTTCTAGCAAAAACTCCATTATTTAAATATATTATTCCTAATATACCCCTCTAGCCTCGAGGGCTTTACTTATAGGTTAACTTTTCGAATAATAGTATTAACATTTTATTTATATTCTATAAGAAGTTTTCTAAATAACCCTATTATTTTTATTAAACCTCTACCTCTATAGTAGGAAGAGTAGTACTGTTTTCAAGTAGTTTAGACGTTTTTTATTTACTAGGGAATATCTTAAACATAAGGCCTCTAGTACTCCTAATATCTCAAAGTTCTTCCTCTTACTATAACTCTAGGAGTCTTAACTAGTCTATTATATTAATTTAAATAACGAATATATTAAACTAGTAACTTCAGAGAGGCTTCGTGAGGCTATTAGCTATAAGGTCCCCTAAAGACATATATTTAATCTTAAAATACCTTTACTAGGCTTCTTAATATAGCTAATAGTTATAGATATCTATATACTTTAACTTTATATATAGTTAAACTATTTTAGCTATTACTAGGTATATTATTTACTAGTTATTATATTAGATTTAGATAGTTAAGTAAAGCTTATATATTTTACTTTTACTAAACATATTCATTAAGAAATTTACTTAAAATATAGTAATAAAGCGGCTAGTAAAAGTAGCTTCTCAAGTAGCCTAAGATAGTACCAAAAACTCTATTTTGGTTATTAAAGTAGTAATAGTATTTTATTTATTAGCTTATTATATTATTAGGCTTTTAAAGAAATATATAGTATATACTTAAAAGCTTTTNTTAAAAGCTTTTTTAATTATTGCTATTATCTATAAAACTAGTATCTATGGCGATAACGAGGCTATCGAATAGATCACTAACCTCATACTTAAACTTAAAACAGAAGTTTTTTATCTTACTAAAGTATTATATTATTTATTTAGTTTTAATATAGTAGTTATTTGAAGGGTTGTAGTTAAAATATGATAATTAGTTTACTATATAAGTAATATCTAGTCTTGTTATAATAGTAGCGTAATTGATAAAGCTAATGTCTTATTACTAGTGTTTAATTTCTATATAAGAAGTTTAATTATACTATAAAGAGAATTTATTAGGTTTTAGAAAGGTTTTGAATTATTTAATATATTATATATATTTTATGAGGTATTTAAGGAGCTTTTTAATATATATTACTTATAAGAGCTATAGCTATTATACTACTTAATCTCGAATAACCTTAATATTAAGGAACTATTATAGGTTTTCATTTCCCTTAAAATAATATTTTTTTTAGAAGTTTATTAATAATATAAGTATTTTAGATATGTCTTTTAAGGGGAAAGAAAATATATAATTATTAATATAGAAGAAGAAGATAATATATTTCTTAAGTTAGTAATAAAGTTTTCTTATAGTAAGTTTAAAACTAAAACACTTAAGGTTTACTTCTAAATAGTATTACTAGAAAAGGGGAGATCTCTAAAAGCTATATAGTGTTTTGTTTAGGTAGTAGATCTTGCTTTTTACTTGATAACCTAGTAATATCTCTATATAAATAACCTTATCGAGTATTATATATATAAATAT
>RYZW01002157.1:0-14356 GCA_004367215.1 Colletotrichum trifolii
TTTAAATAGACTTTTTACGCTTTTCACGAGAACTTCTCTTTTACTCCTTAGTTCTAAATAAATAGTATTTATACTCCTTATAGCTAAATTATAACCTAAGCCTAACCCTATATACTAATCTACTTACTAATTAAAAAACTAGTTTCTTAAATATGTTTCTAAAGTAAAAAAGTTTAACCTAAATAGGTAATTAGGTTATAATAATAAGATATAATTTATAGGAATAATTATTATTATTAGTTAACTAATAAGTAGTTAGATTATTTCTGAGGATTACTTTGCAGTTTTGTAGTAGTTTAGGTTTTTATTATACTACTAACTAGTATTTCTTAGGGTTCTAGGTTTACTAGTAATTTTTATAAGGTTTATTATTATCTTAGAGTTATTTATAGCTTAAGAGTTCTCGGTTTTAGAGTTTTATATTTAGGGGTTTCTGGAATTATATTGATTTATATTAGTTTTATTAAAGCTAGAAGTAATTTGTTTGCCTTTTTATTTAATATATAGATTTGTGAATCCTAGTTGTATTAATAAGGATTAATTAGTGCGAAATCTAGTAGCAGGTAATAATTATAATTTTAGAAATATTACTCCATAGTAACTAGATAGAATAGAGGGTCATTATTGTTAAATGAATAAGGTTTGAATATTTTATTAATCTATAATTATAATTTATAAATAAGAGGGCTAATTATAGAGTTATTATAATAGTTGCTTTCTATATACTAAAGATTTTCCTGAATATCTAAAATTATATTATAGATAAAAGTTCTAGATTATTTAATAGTGTTTAAACTATATAAGTATTTGTTTTATTATTATTTTATAAGGATTACTTAGGTATTAGTTTATAGGAGATAAAGTATTCTTTCTCATATACTAGTTTCTTTTAAAACCTTTAGAAACTATTAATATTTTTACCAAAGTTATTATTACTAGAATTTCCCTATCAAGAATCTGAGTAATAGATGTAGCTATTTAACTAGTCTATTATAAGATTGATTTAATAATTCTTATCATAGTAGTATAGGAAGATTGTGATATTAGTATTATAGAGTTGCGTTTTGTTTAAATAGGGGTTTTACTTTACTTAGTAAGCTTTATTATTGATAAGTATTATTTTTAAGTATTCTAAAGAGTAATATTAGGTATATAGAAGTAGCTAGCTAGTTTGATTTATAGATTTATCTTAAGTAAAAAATAAATTTAATACTATTTAGTATATTTTCTAGTAGAAGTCTATTTTTAGTATTATAGAGTATGATATAATCCTCGACTGTTTTTTATTATTATTCTAGATTTAGTTTTAAAGAATTTAGGTTTTTTATAATATTTAATCAAGTAGTCTATTAAGGTTTGTTTATTTCTATACTAATTAATAATAAAGAATAGTCTTTACTAGTATAGGATAGGCTTTTAGCTATATTTAGGAATAGAGAAATTAATATAAGGTAGATTAGTTTTTAGAAATTAAGGTTTTACTTATATAAGTTTATAAAGGTTAGGGTAAAAGTATAGGGATTTAAAATACTTTAAATTCCTTTTTTAGTAACTACTAACTAGAATATAAGTAAATTTCTAAGTTAAATTCTATATAAGCTACCTTCTAGTAGTAGTATTTTAGATGCTTATTCTTTGATAACTAAGAATAAAGATAAAGGAACTATAATTTTATAAAGTTGTTAAATAAACCTTACTTATAATTAGAGAGAGGTCTAAGTTTTCTAGTAAGAATATTAAGATATTATTATTTATACTTAGTAGTATATTTAACTTCTTAGGCTTTATATATTCTATACTTCAGAATCTCTTATAATTAGCTTATATCTTTTTCTAGTAAACTATAGCATTTTTCTTATTATTATTTTTATAGTTATAGAGCTATCTAAAAAGATTAAGTTATTTTGCTACTAGAGTCTTTCTAGCTAGTATATCTAAATAAAATATATAAATAAAATATATAAGTAAAATGTAATCTTTAAGTAGCTTTTATAGCTTCATAGCTTATAAGTATTGTAGAAACATATCTAGTATTGAATATAACTTTTATTTAATTAAAGATTATAAAAAGAAATATTTGTTATAAGTAATGATTTTAAATATAAATTATATAATTTTACTTAGTAACTAGTTAAAAAGAAGTTTAGAATTCTTTAATTTAGTTAGGTTTATAAATACTATTATTATTATATATCATAACTTTCTATTACTATTATACCATTAATTATCTTAGTATTAAGCTTATCTTTTAATTTCATTAATAATAAAGTATATTTATACTTTGCTTTTCTATACTTTATAGTATATTATAATAATTTAGAACTAGTTATATCCTATTTCTTCTCTATAGTGCTAAGTATTTTCTTTATAGTTTTTATTTAATATTAATGAGATATGGAAATTACATAATTTAGTATATTCTTAAAATATATATTAGTAGTTTATGATTTATTTATTTCTATTAAGTAATTCTTTATATTTAATCTAGTTTAATAAGTTATATAATACTAAGATATAGATATATACCACACTTTATAATACTAGAAAAATCAATTTATGAATTATTTATTACAATATATTAAGTACTAGTTTCTTCATTATTATAGTTTTCATCAATATTTATAGGGGAAACTAGGATTAGTTAGGTTTAATATCTAGTTAGGGATTTTGAGGCTAGTTATTATAATTTTGTATTTCTAAGTATAGGATTTAGTTATTATTATCTAGGTATTATTAAGAAAGTTAATTACTCTGTAGTATTTCAGGGATTTCTACTAATTAGAAATTAAAGATTGGGGAAGTAAATAGAATAAAACGTTCTAGTATAAGCTTGTTTACCTATTTAGGGTTATAGAAGTTATGAATAACTTCTACTAAAGTTAACTTAATGCTTATAGTAAGCAGTTTAGTTTAATAAATTATTTTAGGGAAAGTAGAACTCTGTATATTAAGTATTATAAGAAAGTAATTTATAGAGTTAAACTATATTATTAAGTTAATAGTAAAGAAGAGGTATATAGTTATAAGTCTTATAAGATCTAAGATTTAGTATATAATAATATATATATATCGAGGGAAGCTTTAAGATTTATCTTTTATAATAAGATACTTTTTTTATAAGTATAGGTTTATGAAGGGTAAATGTTTATTATTATAGATCTAAGAAAGAATAAATTATTATTTGTATTTAGAATAGTAAGTGAATAGTAATATTATTTAGATATAAGTTTTGTTATTAATATTAAAAAGTATAAAAAGAAGGCTTGTTTCTTTAAGTTAGTTAGTTTTTCTTATTAAATATATCTTAATCTTTCTAGCTATTTATTTTTATTAGTGATTTATTTTATTATTATATTATAATTTAAACCCCGCTTGACGTAGTAGTTTAATATCTAGCTAGCTTTTACTATTATAATAAGAGTAGTAGGTTCGAATCCTATAGCGGGCAAGCGTAACTAGTAGCTATATACCTTCTAATTATATAAACTCAGTAGTAACTACAACTAGCTATTAGCTCTTACTAATAGCTATCAATATTAATAGCTAGTAACTACTAATTTCAATAGCTAGTAATAAATATTAATAATTAATAAGTATTAGTATCATATAACTATAATCTTTTAAAAGAATAACTATAATAGATATAGGCTTACATTCTCCTTTTATAATATATTTTCTATATTTATTAGCTATCATATTAACTAACTATTTCTTACTACTGAAGGTTTCCTCTATTTTAATAGTTCCTTAGAACTAGTAATGTCTAGTAGGTATATAAAGTAAAAGCTAACTATTAAGTATAGTTTCCTTTACAAAATTCCTAAGAGGTATATAACTTTAAATAGATTAAAGACTTTCAATATAACTCTATATTACATTTTAATTATTTTTTCTCTAGTAAAGTAACTAATAATTTAAGAATATAATTCATTAATAAATTTTATAAACCTCTCTTAATTTATAATTTAGGTTTCTACATTTTTAGGAAACTATCAACAGTATACTATAATAGGTCTTGATTAATCTTTCCAACTTTTTAGTATCTATTTTTCTTCTTATTCTATATTAAGTATTTTAACTAAGATATCTCTTAAGGCTTTTACTAGTTTTATATTCTTTAGACTTAAAATATCCTAGCATAAGTATTTTAAAGTAACTTTTACTTATTATGTTCATGTTTTTGAGTTTCTTATATAGATATAGGTGAATCTCTAGTAAGTTATTATAGGGTTTTGTAAACATTAGTTTTTTTGAGAGTATATTTAAAATATATTTGTATTTTATTAATAAGTACTTATTTATAGTAGTATTATTTACTAGTTTAGTACCAAGGGTTATAAGTTACTTTAGTATTTAGCTACTATTTATAGCTTTTTTATTTTGGGATATTGTAGCTAAAATGTTATTCTTTATAGTTATTACGAAGAGTGTATATATGTGATTTGGAATAGAAAAACTAGTTCTTAGGTTTATGATTTATTTTTGAGTGTGTTTTGTTACTTAGTAGCCTTTGTATTAACTATTTCTTTAATTAAACTTAGAATACTTATTCTTTTAATTTTCATATAGTTTAATAGAGATTTAGTTTTGGTTTCTATTATATAGATAAGATATTTTTTTTAGTAATAAATACAATAGTTTCTTAACCTTTAAGTTTAAGATTCTTTAGGAATTTGAAAAGATTATTGTTAATATCATTGATATACTTAAGTTTAAGTAGTAGTGTAATGTAGATATGTTTGGGTAGAAAGAGTATTTTAGAGTTTTTGATATACTTTTCGCTTTTTAGTTGATTGTTTTATATATAATTTATTTATTAAGCCTAGTATTCTTCCTTATTAAGAAGTATAAATCTTAGATTTAAGAGTAATATTTTGTCATAGGTTAGGAGTTATCAGTTCCTATGTTTATAGAATTAGGTTTGCTAAGAGAGATAAGGTGGTTATTATTTAGTGTATTTATAAATATAATTTAGTTATTATAAGTAATAGAGAAATAATAAAAACAATAATAAGAAGTACAGAATAATAAAATATAGAAAAGTAATTATAAATATATGTTATATTTATTGTGTTTGTCTTTTTATTTTTGGTTAATAAGTCCTTTTTATAAGTAGGGTATTTTTCTTTTTTAAAGTTACAAATTATGTCTTACTAGCTAGAAACCTTTTTAAATATATGTTTATAAAAAAAGATAAATAAAATCAAGGATTAGAAAGGAAAAATAAGTATGTAAATAAGTATAATAATTCAATAGTAGGTTTGTGAATTTACTTCTAAATAAATAAATATTATATTTATTTTAGTTATACTATTATGCTTTGGTACTGAGCTTTTAATAAAAGGGTATAGTTTGAACAAGATTATAATATAACCCTATAAGTATTATAAATACCTTTTCCGAAGAAAAAGCTATTCCCTATAAATGCTTCTTTTAATAGTCATACCCTCTATTTTCCTATATAGTAGATAGCTATATAGTATAAATTAGAAATTTATTAGGTTTTTATTTACAAATCTCAAAGTTTCTAGTAATACTTATAGACTGGCCTATTACTAAAAGTTTAGATAGAAATTCGTAGTTTATATATAATATAGGAATTATAGTATAATCAGGATATTAATATATTCCCCTAGTATTTTACCAAATATTATAAGAACTTTTTATTATAATACCTAGACTTTTAAGAAACTCTACTATTTCTCTTAGGGGTTTGAATAAATATTCACTTAATTCTTTATCAAGTTTAAATTAGTTATAAAATAAGTAGGGGGGTATTCCTGAATAGGAAATATCTAGATAAACTATTTCCTACTAGCTTTCTTTTATTAAACTTAAATATTTATTATTAGTTATAATATTAGTTAGATAGACTACTATACTACTAACTAATACTACTATATAATTATAATAGACTTTAAAATCTTAAATATATAATCACGAAATTATTACTAGTTATAATTCCTATCTTAACTAGAACTAATAATTAATTAGAGTAGAGATATATAGATAATAGATATAAACGTAGTTTAGGTTACCCTAATACTAGTATAATACTACTATATTACTATTCTTTTTTATTATAGGGAATTAAATAAATATGTTACTATAACTAGTGACCTTTAGTAAGTCTTTACTGTAAATATATATAAAACTTAATAAGTAAATTCTATAGTTATCTGGGTATATATATAGGTTAGTACTTATATATATTATAGTACTAAAGACTTCTTTATTATAAAATATAAATTATAATTTACCTATTCACTAGTAGTTTCTAATACTAATATTTAAGTTCTATAGTTAGATAAAAGGATAATGGATTATAAGGAAAAGGTTTAATTCTTTAGAAAAGATTCTGTAAAGGGTAAATTGGTGTAGCTACTAATAGTAATACTATAGTATCAAATAAAACTAGAGAAATATAGAAATAAAAAGATAAATTCTTTTTCTTAGTTTCTATTTTAATAAATAATAAATCTTTAATTTCTATTCAGGTTAATAGTAGTTATAATTATTACAGAATAGTTAGTAAAGAGTGTATAAGATAGTAAAACGTTATGTTAATTATATTACTATAGGTATACTAGTTAAGTATTATCTTAAAAATTAACCAGGAGATTTATATTTCTAAAATAGTTAAACTATTGATTAGTTTCAATAAATAAATATCTAAAGTTTTATTCTATATAATTCTAGGAATAGTATACCTGGTTATTTTTGGGAAACTATAATTATGATACTAATAAGTTATCTTAGACCTTATAAGGAATAAGATAGATATAGATATAGTTAGCAACTTAACTATCTAAATAAACTATTAGTAATATATTAGACAAAAGTATATATAGATAGATTTATAGGTTTTATTAAATTATTAGTTATACTATTTCTACTTTACAAAAAGAAGGATATAAGTAGTTAATAATTAATACAGTATAGATTAATATAGTTTTAGTAGTTATATTACCTATAGCTTTAGAATAGCTAATATGTACTTTACTAGCTATTTATATTCTTTTTATAGATTTATTTAATAAGGATAAAGCTTTCAGTTTTTTATTTTACTAGGAATCTCTTAATTACTATATTTACCTAAAGAAGAATTGTGATAGGATAAAACTAGACTTATTATAAAGATTACTTTATAATATACTAGAGGAATATGTGTTAAGATTTAATAGTAAATAATAAACCTAATAAATAAAAGTTAGATTTAGGCTAGTTTATCTATAGCTATAATATTTATCTTTTTGATTAAGTTTAAGGGCAAATAGTAATTTTATATAACTTATTATACTTTGAATAATATTTGTACATATAACTATTACCTCTTACTATTGATTAAAGAGATATTATGCTTATTATCTAAAGTAATATAGTTTATAAAAATTGATATTTATATAACTTTCTATAAAATCTACATTTTAGAGGAAAGTAAGTATACAACTACTTTTTAGATATATTTAAGTTTATTCAAGTAATTTATTACCTTTTTAGGCTAATAGATATATCTATATTATTCTAGTACGATATTAATAATATTTTTAAAGTAGTCTCAATAATTATGTTATAATATATTTAAATAATATCTTTATTTATGATGATAAGGTAAAGAGTAACTATGAAGATAAAGTTAAATAAGTTTTTAAATAATTTTAGAGAGCTAGTTTATATTTAGACTTAAAGAAATATGAATTCTTAGTAAAATAGATTTAATATCTAGGTTTTATAATTAAAATAGAAAAGAATATTTATTATAACTTCAAAGAATTAAAACTATATAGGAATAGGATATCCCTAAGAATATCTATAGTATCTAGAGTTTCTTTAGTTTTATAAACTTCTATTATAACCTAGTCAATTAATTTTTCAGTTTAATAAAGGCTTTTATGTAGCTAATATAGAAAGGGGTATTATTTTACTAAAATAGTATATATTAATAAGTAGGTAAAATATTTAAATTTATATTTATCTTAGAATTAGTTATAGTTTAATAAAATCTAGAGTAGTATATAATAGTAAAAATAGATTACTTAGAACTAGTATTAAGTAGTCATTTTCTATAAGAAAATAGGGATAGTATATTATAATTAGTAGTATATTGTTTAGCTAGATTTATCCTAATTTAGTAAAGTTATACTACTTATACTAAAGAATTACTAGGAGTAATATTATACTTAAGAATATAACTAGTAGATTTATAGAATATAATAGAACTATTTACTATCCCCTTTAATTATAAAGCTTTAGAATACCTTATAAGCCTTAAACTTATCTTAAAATAATAAGTTAAATAAACAGAGGTTTTATTAGAATTTAGTTTTATTTTGAAATAATACTTGAATTACCTTATAAAGTACTCTAATATCTTTTTTAATGAAGTTACGATAATATAATGGAACTAAGATCTATAATATAAATATTCTAATTTCTCTTAATTGACTATAAAGATAAAGAAAAGCTTTCTCTAGCATTCTTCATTTATAAAATATTAATAGAGAGGAACTAGGAAAAGGCTATATAAATAAGGGATACTTACTAGTATATTACTAATAAATTACTAGATAGGTATACTATGTTTTAAAATACTATATTACTAATGCTATAAAACTAGGTCATTAAAATAATATTGGTATATAAAGTTTATTCAGGAACTATTTACTAAATAATAAATATATTCCCCTTAGAAACTTTAACTTAGATATAAATGGTTAATTATGTAGTAAGAAATAATAATACTTTATAATATTAAAACTAGGTCTAAGTCTTTTAATATAAACTACTAATAATTATAATTTTCTAACTAATTTATAATTCTCTAGTTCTAAGTTATTCTAGTATTAATTTAATACTTATAATATTCTTATAAGACTAGTATTAGGATAGTAAATTAAGGGATATTAAATATTCTATCTGAATATATAATATCTACTAGTATTTATATAAGGTTTAATAGTACTACTAAAGTTTATTAAAACCTTTACTAATTCTTAATAAATTTTAATTATAGATTTCTGTTAAATCTATAATAAACCTATTACTTACTATAGAAGGGAATTCAAAATCCTTTATAATATATATAGATTAGTTATTAAAATATATCTGATTAGAAACTATAATATTTATATATAATAAACAAATAATATAGTATATAGTCTGAAAGTAGGTTATTAAAAGATATATCTTCTTCTAACTAGAATAAAGTATTCAAATACGTATAAATAGAATAGCTATACTTTATATAAGCTACCTAAGTTATATGGTGGCTAGTAGAATCGTATAGTAGCCTTAATATTATATATATTCTTCTATATACTCCTAGTAGCAGAGCTACTAGAAGTACCTTTATATCTTTTAACTAATATACTAAATAAATAATATTATTTAACTAATATACTAAATAAATAAAATAGGGTAAATAGTTCTTAAAATAGATCTTCTAGTACTTAAATAAAAGAAATTAATAAAGCTATTATAATCTATTATATATTTAACTATCTTTATTAAGTATTAGTAAAGGTAATTAGTTAGTTCCTTTTAAAATCGCTAGTAATCTAATCTTTTTATATACTATAAAAAGATTATTTATCGATTTTTCACCTACTAGTTCTCTTTCTTCTCCTCTATATTAATATTTTCGATAATTACTTTCCTATTTTATAAGTAGTATATATTACTAATATAAATTCTTAATATTAACTTTAAGTATAATAATATATATTCGTTATTACTAATATTTTAACTATAAAATAAGCCTTTTAAGTCTATTAAGAAAGATATTATTAAACCTGAGGGCTTTTTTACTAAGGTCGAGATATAAGCTATTAATACTAATATTAATTAACATAATATTATTATTAACTTTCTAGAGTACTTTATATCGATTTTAGTTAGTAATCTAGTACTAGTTCTTATTTATTGTATCCCTAAATTAGAACAATTCCTTCTTAATCCTATTCTTAAAAATAATAGAATATTAATATTTTTAATTACTTTAATTACTTTTTATCCTTATATACTTAATAAAGATAATAATATGTTCTTTGTAAGAAGTCTATTTTATTTAGTAGTTTTTGTCTAAATTCTTTTTTTAAAAGTTTCATTCTTATTCTTTTTGTTTTCCCTTTTTATTAATATATTCTTTATCTTTAGTAATTTTATCTAAAAATACTTTATTTCTAAGATTGAAGTATGGTTTAATTTTATTAAGCAAAAGAATCCTATTAGTAGTTTAAATTTCCAGTTTTAGTATAAAGGCTAATTAACTTAACTAAAATTACTTATTTTTTTATATTTTACTAAGTTTCCTGACTTATTAGAATATCTATCACTATCTCCTAAACTTATTAAGATACTTAAGCGTAGTAATATTATTAAAAGAAGCTATTTTAATCAAGAAGCTTACTACTACTACTAGTTTAAAATACTTTTATAGTTATCCAAAGAAAGTCTTTACCCTTAAGCTTTTTTCTAATAATAAAAAGGATAATTTAACTAGTAATTCTAAGCTTGAAGATCTAATACCTGAAACTATTAGTAATGAAGATAAGGAGCCTAAGATTATTATAAAGAAAAAAGGAGATAATAATAAAGATATTAAAGAGGTAGTAAAACTATTTAAGAAATATATAAAACCTACTACTAGTATAATAAGAAAATCCTCTTAAATCAAAGATTAAGAAGTTTTTTTAAAGATAAATAATCTTTAGTATTAATTAGAGATTACTAAATAATAACTTATAAAGCTTAGTAATAAATCTATTACTCTAAAGGAAATTCTAATTAAATCTATTCTTTCTAAGACAATTAAGACTACTAAAAAGTATAAAAATCGCTTATTCTAAATAAAAACTATTAGAGATTCATAACTAGTCTAAACTATCCCCTATATAATATATTATTCTAGTTTTATTTTTTATGGGACCCCTATCTTTTTATTGTTAGTATTAATAGTTAAGATATAGTTCCAAACTAATACTACTAGTATGAGAATAGTTTAAAGGTTACTTGTTTACTAGTTTTAAACTAGATATATAAAGTATTTAAAAGATATTTAGAAATCCTTCAGATTCTTAATACTAATAAAGTAAATTTCTTAATCTAAGAATTCTTATTTAAGTTTAACTATTCCTAATTAAAGAGTAAGAAGGTTATTAATACGAAGAAGTTTATATATCTTAAACTTTAATTAAAGTAATAGAAAGACTTCAAAACTACTTTTATTAGGAATAGAAATACTTCAGATTCTACTACTAGAATTCCTATTATTAAATAGGTTTTTCTAGTTTAAATACCTCAATTCTTTATTATTTAAGTCCCCTAGTTTATACTACTTATCTAATTAGTTTTAAATAGTTATATTTTTAGTATTTTAGTAATAGTAACTAGTTCCCTAGTTAATAGATTTCTTATATTTTAGCTAGTTCCTAGAAAATTTAGAGTTTATAGTTATAGTTATAGTTTTACTAGTCTCGGGTATTTCACTTTAGTTTAGGCTTAAACTTTTACTCTTATTCTTTTTAGTGGTTATAGTTAGTTTTTAATACTTATATAAGTTGATTTCTATATACTTCTCGCGGTATTTTACTTACTTCAAGGTTTAGAGTTTGAATAATTAATACTTAACTAGATAAAAACCTATCTTAAGAGTTTTATTCTTTAAGAGTAATTAGAAGAATTGGAATACCTTTTTTTTATATTACTACTATAAAAAGCTTTTATTAAAAATAGGGATTACTTTAAGTTCTTATTTATATATTTAAATAAATAAGGAATAGCCTTAAATAGTTTCTTCTATTATTTTAACTAAGCTTAGAAGTATTACTTTTAAATCTATAAAGTTAAGAAATACTTTAAATTAATTAAACTTTATTTAAGTTAGATTCTTCATAAGTTTATCTACTAGTATTATATTTATAAGTATATAGATTACTTTAAAACTACTCTTTAAGTATTCTTAGTAAAATTATATCTTTTAAACATCTATATATTAAAATATAGTAAATAGATATTTACTATCTAAGATTACTAGTTTAATTATTTAGTAACTATTATAATAAATTCTCTAAATATCTCTAAAGTTAAATTTAATTTCTTAAAATAGCTTTTTTAGTATTATAACTTCTTTTAAGATATATTTTAAACTAAGAAGTTCTATTTTAATTATTAATATAATTATAGTATTTTATTAAGTAGCTTTCTATTAGATTTCTTTTCTAAATAAAGAAATAATATAGTTATAATCTAATCTTTAAATTTCTTTATAGTTTATAAATAAAATATCTCTAGTAATTAAGAATATTTGAAATATCTTATTAATACCTCCTAAAGTTTTAAATTATAATACTAGGAATCTTATTTTATAGAAATACTAAATTATATAATTTATAATATCTAAATATATTTAAGAAGGATTCATAAAGTATTTTAAAAGTAAATAATATATAAATAAGATCTCTAGTTATACTATAATAGAAATATAAAGAATTAATCTAACCTTTATCTAATACTTATAATCTCTTTAGGTATAGCTTAACTAGTATTCGTCGTAAAAATTACTATTAGAAGTAGTATTATTAGAATTAGGTTATAATTAATTATAGGGTTGTATTGAAAATCTCTGATCTATTTAAAGTCATATACTTCTCGGGGTCCCTGTAAAGGAAGCTAGACCTAGTAGTCAACTCTTACCTTATAAACTCTATAGATAATACTAGGGCTAAGGAACTGTTTTAAACAGAGAAAACCTCAGGTAGTAACAATATAGTTAGTTAATATAATAGGTAATAAATAGAGAAAGTATAGGCCTATCCGTTATAGTTATTCTTTAAGGATTATAGTTACGTGATACTAATACTAGCTAGCTAAGTAGCTATTACTAGCTATTAATAGTCGCTAGCTATGAATAGCTATTAGTAGGTGCTAATACCTAGTAGCAGTTATTATATAGTTTATATAATCGGAAAGTATATATATACTTACTAGTCACGCTTACCTGCTATAGGATTCGAACCTATTACTTTTACCGTAATAGTGAGAGCTAGCTAGACGTTAAAATACTACGTTAAGCGGGAAGGTTATGATTCAAATTAAAATACTTCATATTTTTAGTAATATATATATTATAAACTAAATAAATCTTATAATATTTATAATCTCTAACTACTAAAACTCCTGAGAAATACTTAATAAAACTTTACTTTTTAAATTTATAAGTATATTTAATACTTTTAATAATCTTAAAAGTTTCTTTTTAGATACTTTATAATATAAGAGAAGAATATTATCTATATAGAATAGGATAAAAATACTTAAACTCTTATTTTTAAATAGATAAAGTTCTTCTAAGTATAATTAGAATTTTAATAACTTAAGAATACTATTAAAAGTCTTATACTAAAAAGAAATATATCTTAAAATCTATATATAATATACTTAAGTTCTATATAATACCTTATAATTTGAAATCTATTTAGTAATTTAATTATTATTAGAAATCTATTAAAGTTTTTTATAGTATTTAGAAATATATTAATAATATTAAACTAGTAAACCTTAAGGTTAAATTATACTATAATTACTATAACTACCTAAAAAGTTTAAGTAACTAGTATTCCTATATATATAGCTTATAATAAATTAATTAGTTTTATATCTTTATATATATAAATCCTTATTCTATACTATCCTAGAAAACTATTTATATTTATCTTATGGATAAAAACTTATTTAAGAAGAAAAAGCTTAGATCTAGTACCTTAGTAATCTATTTCTTACTAAGTACTTTTTTCTTTTAACTTTATAATCTTAGTTCTTACTACTTTAATAAAAAGTTTTTATAGTAATTCTAGTAAATTAGTAATATCTTTTTAAGTCTTTAGTAATATAACTAGTTAATTAAAATATATTTGAATTTTAGTAGAAAGATCTTTCTTTTTTAATACTATATTTTAAATAATAAAGAAAATTNAAACTATTATGAAGTTAAGACTATTTATATCTAGTTTTTACTACTAATTAGGTAAATAAATCCTAGTAAAACTATCTTATTTATACTCTAAGAAATATAGAATACTACTATTATATTCTTCTAAAAGTACTATATAGTTACTAATAGTAATCTCTAGCTCTAATTATTACTATTATCTATTCCTATATTATTAGCCTATTTTCTAAGTAGTTAAAAATCCTAACCTAGTTAGTTAAAATCTAGAGTTATATTTTAGTCTATTTTAAGTTAGCTAAATAGAGGTTTTAAAATAATTACTTCTATTTTTAGTACAAATAAGTATTCTTTATTAATTAGCTAGATCCTTAACTTTAAGTATACTATTTAGTTCTCTAGTTATTAATA
>RYZW01002162.1:0-12014 GCA_004367215.1 Colletotrichum trifolii
TAGATTTTAGCTATAACTCTAAATAGAGTAATAAGCTTAGCTATAACTCTAATAGTATTAGCTAGGAGTTATTAATTTTCTTTATAGTTAATCTTTCTAGGAATAGAAAACTTAAGAGTAGTTAATTCGGGTATTTTATAGGTTTATTAGTACTACTTAGCTTTTAGAAAATTATTTAAAAGTAACTTCCGTGGAAGCTTTAAATAGAAACTTTAGTAAGTTATTACTTTAGAGTTAAAGTATTCTTATAAATTATAAGTTTTAGTTTCCGCCTAAAAGGTATTATACTAGGTAAGTTACTAATTAGCCTCTTTAAGAATTAAAGAAGGGGAGTTTTTAGTAGATATTTTACTATTTAAAATATATAAATTTAGTGTAATATATACTTTTAGCCTAGTAGGCTTTTAGTATTATAAGACTTTTAATTATTATATATAATTAAGGGGTAAAATCTAGTATATATTATATATAACTAAATATAGCTAAGCCTGTTACGCGAAACTTTATTTTAAGTAGTTTAAATAGGGCGAGGCTTAGTAGAAATAGTACTATAGCTAAGGTTTCTTCTAGCGAAAACTCTACTACTCGAACGCGTTATTCCTAACAATAAGGAAAGCAACGACGACAACAAAAGTAACAATAAAGGTAACAATAGCAATAATAATAATAATAAATAATCTAATACTTTTCTAGTTCCCCCCCTCTCCCCCTAATACCTTATTATCTTTTCAAAAACTAGTTACTATTTTTTTATCGCGTTTTTTTCATTTAGCCTTTAAGCTAATATAAACTTCCTAGTTTTTATGACTAATAATTTATATCTACTACTCCTTTTATAACTTACTAGTAATACCTAGGAGATTTTCTTTATAATCTAACCTTAATTCTAATAATATACTTTACTAAATTTCCTATAAATTTTCTTCTACTCTATACTTTTTCTACTTAACTAAATACTGATAGTTTCTTTATAGTTTTTTATAATTTACTATATAATTAATTTTATAAATATTATCCCCTAGGTTTTTAATAGGGATTACTTAAAGTTTTAGTAGATTACCTATATATTTCTCTGATTATAATAAAGAGAAGATATTATAAATCCTATATTTCTTATTTAAATTAAACTTAAGTATTTAACTTTTATTAACTACTTATATTACTTTAAATGGCTTTAAATATTTATTAGATAGTTTTTAGCTAGTTATTCTTATTAAATACTTTTTATAAATAGTAATATATCATTACCGATCTTAAAATCTAATTACTTCTTTTTTATTATACTACTTTATATAACTTTTATTTACTTTTTCGAGTAAAGTTTTTAGCTACTATTAATATAACTAGAAATATCTTACTTTCTTCTCTATTATATAAATAGCTCGAGGTTTTATATTTTCAGGAAAACTATTATAAAGTCCCCTTAATGAGTAACCTATTAAAATATCTACTAATATAACCCTAGTAATACTATAGACTGAAATGTTATAAACAAATTTAGCTATAAATAACTACTTTACCTAATTATTTTAGTTAAAGTTAAATAATAACTATTCTTAGGAAATACTTTATATTTCAGTTTTACTATTCTATTTAACTGTTCGTTTATAGATAATATACTATACTTAGTTTCTTCTCAATAGTTAGTAAGTAAATAACTAAAGCCTAAAACCTACTTATAAATAGTAAACTTCTATTAGATATAATAGTCTAAAGAACTTTATATTTAAATAGAATATTATTTACTAGTAAAGCTACTAATTTATCTACTATTAAAAATTCTTTTATTAATAAGTAGAGTATATACTTTATAGATCAATGTACTACTACTAATATATTATTATAAGTTTTCTTTAAAAATCTACATAACTTAAATAACTTAATAATAAAATCTATACTAATATATTACTATAAATTAGTAAGTACTAGTAAAAGTACTAACTTACTATATAAGAAGTAATATTAAGGCTATAACAGTTAGTATATTATATACCATAATATATATTCCTTAATATCTTTTCTTATTAACTTCTACTAATATATTTAGCCTAATTATTTAATATCCTAGTAATACCTAAATAGCTCCCTAGAAATTTATTATAGAATACTATTAATAGGTTAACTTAAAGTTAATATTTATCTGGGATAACTAGTTTATCCTAGAATTTTACTTTTCTTTTTTTATTAATAGATTAACTTTCTCTTTTCTAGTATAACTTTTCTCTTTTCCTAGTAATAACTTCTTTCTAAACTTCTCAGATTTCTTTTTCCAATATCCTTTATAATTTCTCTAGAATAATATCTTCTAGGTTTACTTATAACCCTTAGCCCTAGAAAAATACTACTATTACTCTATCGGGAAATTAGCTTAGGAAGTTTTCTAGAAAAGTACTCCTAGCTTTTTAGGTTTCTCTTTTTAAAAACTAAGAATCTAATTATTTTAATAAACTATTAACTAAATTATATTTCCCTAGCTAGTAATTAATAATATAATTAAATAATAATATATCTTAAAAAGAACTTGACCTATTAATTATTAAGCTAAAGCTTCGCTACTAAATACTAATAATTTAGATAATTAATAATAAAAATAACTTTATATTATAAATATAAGAAGTAGTACTTCTGTTTAAAAGTTACCTCGCGAATGACTAATAACTTAACTTCTAATATATTATATCTCAACTCTACTTTTCTTAATTACCTTAAAAAGTAAATTAGTAATTACTACTATCTTTCTTCTAACTAGGTAACTACTACTCTTATAGTAAATTAGAAATATCTATTTCTATATAGATTAGAAAAACTAAGTTGAAATATTATAAGATTAATACTCGAGTAAATCCATCTTATAGATCTTTTGAAACCTTAATCACTTTAAAAGTTATTATATTTTCCCCTTTTACTTATTTAATTAGCTAATTAGTAAACCTAATATATATTTTAGAATAATTCTAGATAAATCTCTTATAGAATTCTATAAACCTTAGGAAAATCTAGATCTCTCTAATACTAGTAAATAATAGCTATTCTTTAATTACTAATATTTTTTCCCCCTCTATAGTAATACTTTTAGGAGAAATAATAAAACCTAAAAACTTAATTATCTATATATAAAACTTGTACTTCTCTAGGTTAGTATAAAGCTTTACTATTAATAACTAATTAAGTATTTCTTTTACTATTTCTATATAATTTTCCTTAGTTTTAGTAAATATAAGAATATAATCTAAGTAAATAATATATGTAATATCTATAGAGTTTACTAGGGTATTATTAATATATATTTAAAAGGTCGCTAAAGTATTTATTAATCTGAATAGTATTATATAATATTTAAAATACCTATACTATATTCGAACTACTATTTTCTACTTATCTCCTAGTTATATATAAACCTAGTAGTATATATTTTTCAGATCTAGTTTAATAAACTATAAAGCTCTTCTTAGATAATCTAAAATCTTACTAATAAGTAGGAGTAGTATATAGTTTTTAATAGTAATATTATTTAGCTTCTTATAATTTATATATAACTTTAACTTATTTCTCTTTTTAGGGATAAATAAAATTAATACTCCTATAGAACTCTTTAATATTTTAATCTATCTTTTCTCTAAAACTAATATAAAATATTATTATAATTCTTCTAATTCTTTTTCTATACAAAAGTAAATTAAATCCTATAAAGGCTTTTTACTTTCTTCTATTTCTATTATATATATATAAGTACTTTCTTGTGCTAGGATACTAGTTTTTTTTATATTAAAAATATAAACTTATTTATAGTATTCTAGTAATAATTAGCTAATATCCTCTTCTTTTTTATCTAGATCTTATTTAAGTTATTACTAAATAGCCTACTATTCCCCTTCTATTAATACTAATATAGTAGAGATTACTAATATATACTTAGATTATTTCTTAGTTTTATTTATTACTTTAGCCCTATATACTAATTCGAAGTTAGTAATAGCTAAAGGATAAGTATACCTAAGAATTTTCTATTTAAAATTAAACTTTACTTCTTTCCCCTAGGAGATCCCTAGGATTATATTATATTTACTAGTATTACTTACTTAGAATATATAAGATTTTATCTATATAGTATTAAGGTTATCTATAATCTTTATAACTATAATTTATATTCTATACTTAAATATTACTCTTCCCTAGAAACCTAATATATATAACCCTATATTAACTTCCCTAGGTTCAGTATTATATAATATCTTCTAACTTAAGATATTCTTATTAGCCTCTAAGTTAGTAAATACTTTTCCTTTCCCTTAGCTTTTTCTTATATAGACTAATACTTTAGCTTTAAAATACTAGTAAAATTCTAGATCTTATAAGAAATAAATACTATTAATTCCTATTACTATAATATTATAGTTTCTTATAGTATATTTAGGTTTCCTATAGTAATAGTAACTATTCTTACTATACTAGTAAAATATATAGTTTATTTTCCCGTAATTATAGTATTTAAGTAGTAATTAGGGGGTAGTAGCTCGAGGTTATAAAGTCTTTTCTATTTTAATCTCTAGTAAAAGAATAATTATAAGAGATAGTTCTTTTAACTAGCTTTTTCTAGTTATTTCTCGAGTTAGGATAATTATCTATATAACTAGTAATATATAGCTCTTCTATTCTAAGGTCTTAAAAATAAGTTCTATGATAGTAGATTTACTTAAGGATATTTAACTATCTCTATTAATTTAGCTATATAGTTTAGTTTCTGATATTTTGTTAGTAAGCTCCTAGTTATAATTATATATCTCGACTTAAGTAATAAATAATTAATAATATTAATAACTCGGGTTCTCTCTAATTAAATATCAGGGTACTTTACTTTAATAGTTTTATATATATTAATAAACTACTAGTAAGACCAGCTAACCTTTTAGTAAATTATATCTAATTTAACTATTATTATAATAGCCTAAGTACTATTATTATCTATACTAGACCTTAGCTATTTTTCCATTACTATTTAGGTAATTTGTTCTATCTCGCTATTATAAATAATAGTAATATATTTAATCTACTAGTAAGTTATAATACTATCTAGGTATAAGCTTATATACTAGACTTTATCTTTATCTATAGTAAAATTATCTTCTACTATAATAAACTATCATTTTAATTTAAATAAGAAATTATTAAAGTCTAACTAGCTATTCCCCTAGTGTTTAATAGGGACTAACTATTTAACTAAAAAGTTTCTTTTATTTCTCTTAGGGTTTAGTATAAGAGTTATTAACTTTCTAGTACTATTTTATTCTAGATTATCTCCCCTTTTTAATACTACTAACTTTTCTAATTTTTATTTTTTCTTTAATTTCTTTATTTCTTCCTTAATTAATCAGTTTAGGTTAGTTTCGGAAAAGTTACTATTATTCTAGGGGAATAATAACCCCCCTAAGTTATTAGTATTACTACTAGTTACTATAAGACTTAGTTCTCCTATTAAGCTAAACCTAGCCCCCTAAATTACTTAAATAATAGGTTTCTAATATAGTACCATCATAGTCCTATTAGTTAGTATACCTAAAAATAAGTAGAAGTTCGAATATATTAAGCTAGGTTTATACTAAATAAAAGGATCTCTTAATAGGTATATATTATACTATATAACTATTTAAACTTACTTTTCCCCTTATTTAGCTATAGCTCTATACCCGTATTTAAGCCTCATACTACCGGAATATCTATTATTCCGGTAGCTAAGATTAGTATATAGGGGCTCTAGTGCCCCCCCAGTGCCCCCCCTCTCTACTATAGCCTAATACTATTATAGCTAGCCCCTAGTTAATCCGGGGCTAAACTTCTTATAATTATAGTAACTAGTATACCTACTCCATAGTAACCTTTTTATAAATAATAAATAACTAATAACTCTTTCTATAATAATTTATACTCTTATACTCTTATACTTCTATAGCTATTAATACATAATTCCAATATCTTAAGATATTTAATTACTACTAATTATAAGTATTCTATTCAAACATTTATTATAACCTTAATATCTATAACCTTAATATCTTTGTTATAGACTAAGCTTTACCTATCCCTAAAACAAGATTTTATATTACTAATATAAAGGTTTTCTATTACTAATATAAACTAACCTATAATTTCTAAATAAGTATAGTAAGACTTAGCTTACTCTTATTAGAAAATAATCTTAATATATTAGTTAATTATAGCTAATTTATTAATAATACTTATATAAATATAGATATTCCTAGTATAACTAGATAGCTTTTAAAACCTCTATAATTATATTACTATAATACTCTAAAATATCTAATAACTAGTATTATAGTAATATATTAATATTAAAAAAATACCTAATTAATACTTAATCCTTGACATTATTAGTTTAGTATAGTAAATTATTAGTTAGCTAGATAATTTTGTTTTAAATATCTATAAGCTACTTATTAATTATAGTATTTAGGATAATTGTATTAAAACCTATTTTAATATAATAATAGTTTTAGTTATAATAGTTATAGCTAAATATCTTTATACCTATTCTTTACTTCTTTTTTATAAGTAGCTATATAGATTTCGAGGAGATTTTAGTTCTATTATAAAGGATATAGAAGAGTAATAGATTATAGAATACCTAGCTTCTAGCGTATTCTATTTTATTTTGTTTTTAAGAAGTTTATAAAGGTTCTTAACTCTATAACCTTAATAATTACTTTTAGCTATATATACTAAACCCTAGCTTAAATAAAGCTTTCTCTATATAGATTATTACTATAAAGGCTTCTACTACTATAAAGTTAAATATTAGAACTAGGAATACAATTATCTATAATAACAGGTAATTTATTACCGTTTTAACTAGTTGCGAGCTAGTATTAGTATAAATACTATTATCGGGTAGAATTTATAGTTAAATCTATATATAGAATGAAGAGCTTAGATGTTATTCTAAGTACAGAGTAAAAGTAACCAAATAAAATATATGAATAGAATATAGTTAACTAATAAATAATACTTATAAAAATATTAATATTCTTAGTATAACTAGATAGTTTTTCAACCCTCTATAATTATATTACTATAATACTTCAAGGTATCTAGTAACTAGTATTATAGTAATATAGTAATATTAAAATATTACTTAATTAATACCTAGTCCCTAATATTATTAGTTTAGTATAATAAAGTATAAGTTAGCTAGATAATCTTTTTTTAAATATTTATAAGCTACTTATTAATTATAACACTTAATTGTATTAAAACTTATTTTAATAAAGTAATAGTTTTAGTTAAAATAGTTATAACTAGATATTTCTATACTTATTCTATATTTCTTTTTTTGTAAGTAGCTATATAGATTTTAAGGAGATTTTAGTTCTATTATAAAAGATATAGAAGAGTAATAGATTATAGAATACCTAGCTTTTATAACTATTCTATTTTATTCTATTTCTAAGAGGTTTATAAAAACTCTTAACTCTATAATCTTAGTAGTTACTTTTAGTTACATATACTAAACTTTAATATAGATAAAGTTTTCCCTAATTAGTACTATAAAGTCTTCTATTATTATAAGGTTGAATATTAGAACCAGGAGTATAATTATCTATAATAATAAGTAATTTTACTACTATTTTAACTAGTTATGAACTAGTATTAGTATAAATACTATTATTAGGTAAAACTTATAGTTGAATCTATATATCAAGTAAAGAACTTAGATACTATTCTAGGTATAGAGTAAAAGTAACTAAATAATATATACTAGATTTTACTACCTAATTATATATAATAGAGTTTAATATCTAGCTAGCTTTTACTATTTTATAGTAATAAGAATAGTAAGTTCGAATTTTATAGTAAGTAAGTATGACTAGTAGTTATAGACTTTCTTATTATATAAACTGAATATAGTAACTACTACTAGTTATTAGCTCTTACTAGTAGCTATTAATAACTAGTAACTATTAGTAACTATTAATAGCTAGTAATAGGTAATAGTAGCTAGTAATAGGTAATAGTAGCTAGTAATAGGTAATAGTAGCTAGTAATAGGTATTATGTAATAACTTAGTATAATCCTATAAAGAATAATTATAACAAATAGGCTTATACTTTCCCTATTTGTTAGCTATTACATTAAGTAACCGCATTGTTACTATTTGAAGTTTCTTCTATTTGAATAGTTCCTTAGTTCTAGTATTATCTATAGAATACATGGAGTAAGAGCTAACTACTAGGTATAGCTTCTTCAAAAAGGTCCCCTGAGAAGTATATAACTTTAAATAGATTAGAGATATTAAATATAACTAATAGATTCTATTTATATATATAAACCTTTCCTAATAAAAACCTTTAGCTATATTTCTATCATAAGATATTAATTCAATGAAGTATTGAGTAATAAAGGTAATAATTATATATAACATAAATAATTCTTACTTAATATAGTAGTTTAATATCTAACTAGCTTTTACTATTTTATAGTAAGAATAGTAGGTTTAAATCTTGTAGCGGGTAACCGTAACTAGTTCTAATAGTTATATAAACTATTTAGTAACTACTACTAGTTATTAATAACTAGTAACTATTAATAGCTAGTTATAGGTATTACTAGTTAACTAGTATTAATATTATATTTAGTTACTTTTATTCTATACTTAGAATAGTATCTAAGCTCTTTACCCTATATATATATTTAACTATAAATTCTACCTGATAATAGTGTTTATACTAATACTAGCTTATAACTAGTTAAAATAGTAATGAAATTACTTATTATTATAGATATTTATACCCCTAGTTCTAATATTTAACCCTATAATAGTAAAAGACCTCGTAGTAATAGTTAGGGAAAGCTTTATCGAGACTAGCTAAAGCTTAATATATAAATAGTAAGGGGATATTAAAAACGGTTAATAGCTAAAAAAACACGAGTCTTATACCAAAAATCGCCAAAAACTCGATTTCTATTTCGTAGATAATAAAGGAAGCTATAAATAAAAGTAACTACTAAGGTTATAGGGTTGAGAACTTTTTTGAACCTCTTGAAGATAGAATAAAATAGAACGCCTGCTTCGAGATATAAGAGCTAGGTATTCCGTAATCTATCGCTCTTCTAGTATTAATATTATATAACTATAATTCTTTGAAGAATAACTATAATAAATATAGATATATACATACTTTCTATCTATAAGCTATTATATTCACTAACCGTATTATTACTATATAAGGTTTCTTCAATTTAAAATAATTCCTTAATCTTAGTATTATCTATGAAGTATATATAGTAAAAGCTAACTACTAGGTATAGTTTTCTTTAAAGCGTTCCGGAGAAGTTTGTGATTTTAAATAGACTAAAGACTTTCAATATAACTATAAATATAATATAAATAATAAAAATCTTGAATATATTTCTATTATTTCTTATTTAATAGAATAATTAAGTATCTAGCTAGCTTTCATGATTTTATAATAAGAATAATAAGTATAACTTTTGTCAAACAAAAGTGTAACTAGTAACTAGTATTTTCTAATTATATAAATTAAATATAATTATTACTACTAACTATTAGCTCTTACTAATAAATATCAATAACTAGTAATTATCAACAGCTAGTAATAAATACTACTAGCTAACTAGTATTGATATTATATAACTAATTTTACCTCTTAAAGAATAAGTATAATAAGTATAAGCCTATATATACTTTCTATTTATCAACTATTATATTAACTAACTTTATTATCATTGCCTAAAATCTCCTCTATTTAAAACAATTTCTCAGTCTCAATAATACCTATAGAATATATAAAGTAAGAGTTAATTGCTAGATATAGTTTCTTTAAAGAGTCCTAAGAGGTATATAACTTTGAATAGATCGAGGACCTCTAATATAAGTAACAAATACTTCTATCATTTCTCACTTGATATGATAATTTAATATCTAGCTGGGTTTTATTATCTTATAGTAAGAGTAATAAGTTTAAATTATATAGTAGATAGATAGAAATATATATATATAGTATTTCTTCTAATTTGAAAATTAAATATAGTAATCTCTACTAGTTATTATTATATTTATTATGATATAATCTCTATTTCTACTCTATTTCTATGAAATAGAAGAAAGACTATAGATATTTATACTCATAATAAGTTATATTACATGTTTCCCATAAATCTATATTGCTTTGACTATTGCTTTATTGTTAGTAGTCATTGAGATATAATAGTAGTAATAGAAAGAATTTACTCTTTCATAAGATACTAATAGTAAGAAAACTTAAATTATACATATTAAATGTTAGTATTAATTAATTATATAGAAAGTCTCTAATCTTTAAAAAATTCTATATCTCCTAGGACTCTGTAAAGAGAGCTAAACTTAGTAGTTAGCTCTTGTCTTTAAATCCTATGAATATTACTGCTATTAAAGAGTTATTTAAATGAAGGAAATCTTAAGTAGTATATATAAATAGTAAACATAATAGTTAATAAGTAAGATTAATCTAATACAAAAGGAAGATATAATTGAATGTATTATAAATATCATTTAAATAATTATAATAATCGTTATATCATAATTATATAATAATTATGATTGATTGTTAGCTTTATTATTAAGTATTAGTAATTGTCAGTTATCAATTACTATTAGGAAAAGCTAAAGATTATTGGTAGTAATTAAATTTAACTTTATACCTAGAATACTTTTAAGATATATCTAATTATACTATTAGTTTATCTGGAGGCTAACATATATTCATAATAATCTTACTATATAGGTATAAAGTAATACTCTAGTTATTCGTTATTAGTATTATAATATTATATAGTAGATAGTACTATATAAAGCTCTAGTTCTATGCTATAGTAATTATTTACTAATTACTATATACTTAGCTATAGTTTGTACTAAGTACTTAGTACTTATTACTAGTAAGGTATAGAAAGTATACTACTATATATATAGTAGTACATATAGTTATTATATACTTTATAGTATAGTATAACTAATACTGATAACGTTTCTTTTTACTATATACTTTAGTCTCTGTCTCTTTATATGAAAAATAGTATTTCTTGCGATTTTTGCTTTTTTGTTTTTATCATATTTAAATATCTATTTATTTATTCTATTCAAGTTATTTATTCTTCTATCTATATACTTATATAGTTTAGATTAATAATTTCCTTAAAAGTATAGTTTATGGTATTTTTTATAAAAGTATTAGTAATATTATTATTTCTATCAATTTATTATATGTTATAGAACCAGTAATATTAACATGATTAATATAATATCATGATATTAATCATAAAGTATCTTTAGTAGTACTAAGTTTCATAGAGTATTTATATGGTAAGCATAAGCTAATATATATAATAATTATGATTTTAGAGAGGTTTTAGTATTTGAGGACTTTTTGAAGTAATATAGTTATAGTATAAGTAAAGTTTATACTAGTTACTGTAGTACAATTCTTTAGAATAGGTATATTCTTAGTAATTCGTTTATTTGTAAGAGAGGAATAATATATGAGGCTTCCATACAGGTTAAACTAGCTTTAAGTAGTAGGAGTTCTTTAGTTTAAAATCTTTATAAAGTTTAGTGAAAATAAGAAGTTAGTATTTTTAGTAAGTAAGCTATTAGTAAAAGTATAAATTGTATTTCAAAAATATGGAGTAATATAAAGTTAAAGTTATAATTAAAGTATTTTATTCGTTATTTAAGATATCTATTAAGTATCGTAGTATTATTATTTAAAGATTATAATATTTATACTACATAAAAAAATATAATTAGTATTTTTATTTAATATATTAAAATTCAGTGTACTTTATATATATTTTCTTTCATATATATTCTTTAAGTATTTTAGGTATTGTATATATATTAATAAGAATTTGTATTTATTATTAGTATTTATAGTATTTATAGAGTATATTGTTATTTAGTTACTTTTACTCTGTACCTGGAATAGTATCTAAGCTCTTTACTT
>RYZW01002164.1:0-14296 GCA_004367215.1 Colletotrichum trifolii
AAGTATATTATTTTAAATCCTTATAATAATTACTAATTACTTTAATTTTGAACTATTCTAATATAATATAATTAATGTATTTATATGTATTATATTTAATAGAGTTATCTATATAGAGATACTACTAAGTTGATAAATATAAAGTAAAATCTATTACTTAAATAAAATACTATATAATTTTTAGAAATCCCTTGTCTTCTAGTAATACTACTTAAAAATAAACCTTAAATACTTTAATTTTAAATTTACTATAGGAAAACTTTATTACTAGTTTAAGGGGTATATTATTTTCTTTCTTTATATTAACAATTATATCCTCTTTTTCCCCTTAAAAATATATCTAAAATATTTATATTATTAGTAGACTTCTAACAGATATACTACTTTAAAAGAAATAAAAACCTATAGTAGTTTCTTGGTATTAAGATTATTTAAGATTAAATAGTTCAATATCTATAGTTTTTATAAGTAATATATATTAAGAAGCTCCCCAAGTACTTTATAAAGTATATATAATATATTAAGTAATTTAAAATTTCCTTGAAATTTCATAAATTCTTCTTATAGTATAATTAAGCCTCTTATATAAAGATTAAGTACTACTAATAAGATATTAGCTTTATTAATTATACTATAGTAATAATAAGACTAGATATTACCTATATAATAAACTGATTATCACATTTTAACTGAAACCTTTTAGATAACTACTATATTAAAGCTAAACGAATAATATAATACTTTAATAAAACAAAGAACTTCGACTTTAAATTTCGCTATAAAGCTAATAATCTATTCAATAGCTTTATTATTATTATAGATACTAGCTTTATAGATAATAATAATAATTAAAAGAACTCTTAAATATATATTATATATCTCTTTAGAAGCTTAATAGTATAGTAAGCTAATAAATAAGATACTATTGTTACTTTAATAATTAAAATAGAATTTTTAATATTATTTCAAACTACTCGAGAAGCTATTTTTACTAGTTACCTCATGACTATACTTTAAATAGATTTTATAATAAATACATTTAGTAAAAATAAAATATATAAACCTTACCTAGCTNAAACTTTACTTAGCTATCTAAATCTAGTATAATAACTAGTAAATAATATACTTTATAATAACTAAAATAGTTTAATTATATATAAAATTAAAGTATATAAATATTTATAACTATTAGTTATAATAAAAGGCCTAGTAAAAGTATTTCAAAATTAAATATATACTTTTAGGAAACCTTATAGCTAATAGTTTTACGAAAGTTCTCTAAAATTACTAGTTTAGTCTTTTTATTATTTAGATTAATAAAATAGACTAGTTAAACTATTTAAAGTTATAGTAAAAGGAGGAATTTTGAGATATCGGGGGCGCTAGAAATACTACACCTAAAATACTTCTTAGTAAATAAAAAACACCTGAATAACTTAAAAATAATATTATTATTATTTTATAGGGGCAGAGGTTTAATAAAAGTAATAGGGTAATAAATAATACCTCTTATAAGATATAAATAAAGTATTTAACTAGTATTATTCGAAAAGCTAGCTTATAAATAAAACTTTTAAGACTAGAGGGGTATATTAGGAATAATATACTCGAATAGTAGAGTTTTCGCTAGAATAAACCTTAGTTATAGTACTATCTCTATAAGCCTTACTCTACTTAAACTATTTAAAATATAGCTTTACGTAGTATACTTAGCTATATTTAGTTATACATAATATATACTAGATTTTGCCCCCTAATTACGTATAACACATAATAATATATTTAGATTATTCTATATTTACTTTATCTTCAAGTAGATATAGTTAGACTTTCGGATATCTCTATATACCCTACCTTCCTTATAAGACTAGTAAAGAAAGACTAGATACTGAACTAGGTAATATATTGTTATTGCTCGCTTGAATTTAACAACAAGCAGCTACTTCTACAACTAGCAGAGCCGTTCAGGGTCTAGACTACCCACTTCATAGTCTTGAGGTGTATGTCCTAATTCAGGTACGAAATGGAAGCTGCAGCCCGGTCGCGTTACTCACAGGTGCAAGGCGACGCTTTCCCACAGTGCAGAAAGGCGGCCATGAGCGTGCCTCACTCGACCGATAGCCCTTTGGAACAGCACATTGACTTTTGCGGACCTTCCGCATGACATCTACCGAACAATAAGGATTGAAAACCCATCAATCCAGGGGCCGCAAGAACCTGCCACGCCACAGATGGTGAATCCCCTTGGGGGTATCAATGTATGACTGGATTTGTGTCAGCTCGTCTTGGTACTTGTGCTCAGACGTGGAGCCAAGACACTCACACAGATCCACCACGTGAATTTCCGAAGATGGGCGACCTTCTGCCTAGGCTCGTGAGAACCTGAATGGCGTCGATCCAAATACCAGATCGTACGAAAAAGCCGGAAATATACTCCCCACGGCGGAGATCTGAAAGTTTTTTAGGTCAGTAATGAATCGGCGTCTGGGGTCCTCGGTAGAAAGCTCCTACCAAAGTCGAACGTATCGCCGCCTTGATTGAGACCCCTTTTACCGAATAGTTGTGTGGTGTCGTCGTCATACACGAATTCTATCCCTTGCACGGCATTCCCATGGTAAAAAACGATCCTTGACAAAACCCTGTTTTGCTTGACGGAGCTCTCGAAGACGACTTCTTGACCAACACTGCCTTCTGTTGAGGAAAGACCGAGAGCCTTCCCTTTGTATGCTGTTTTGCCAAGCGGGCCAGGTGTCAGCTTGAAAGAGGATTCTTTGGAGCACAGCTTCTTGAAATCGTCAATGTCCAAAACACCCCCTCCATTCGAGCGAATGGAAACTCTTAAACGTGTCTTCCGCTTGGTGTCTGGCAGGCGTTCTCGCAATTCTTGGTCGTTGAGGGTTAACTGACGTTGTAGTGGACCATTTTCTGCGAGGTATTCAATCCATGTTCGGCACAGGTCGTCGTCGCCGTCGGGAAATAGTTCGACAAAAGCAATGCCAGTTGCTGCCATAATTATGATGTTTCCACCATCGATGGGGAAGGCATGTACACTGTCGTCGGAGTTCAAAGAGGGGTCGTTGGGAAGCCTGAAGCAAGGATGGAGTCGGAATCGCAAGCAATCCAGCCTATGCCAGCAGCACTCGTCAGCTTGGAGTACAAGTCTGCCCTTCGACTTGGTTCTTGTACAAAACGCTTCACGAGTGATAAAGCTCCGGTTCAGTGTTACGTAGTCTCGCATCATGACGCCACTTTCTTGATGAGGGCAGCCGAACAAATGGCCCGTTTCATGAAGGTGCGCGCCAATGCCGATATTCGCAGCCTCCCAGGAGCTACCTGCTTCATTGCAATCATTGGCGACGAAAGCCACATCGGTCGGGGTGCAGTCCGTGAATGCCGGGACCACCTCCTCGAAACTCGCCGGGTAGCTTTGCAAGCAATGAGAGCCAAAAATGCCGATCTGCATATTGCCGGCGGTACCGCCAAGCGCTGCATGTCCTCTCACCACCTTGGCTTCCTTGTCCCATTGAGTGTCTAGCATCAACACAGACACATATAGTTTCTGGCCGTTTAATGGCTTGAAATACTGTTGCACGGCCTCGGCCGCGATGGAGAATAGATCCGATGGCCTGGATGCCTTCTCATTTTGCTGCGCCACCTCGAGATCTCGTATCTCAGCGGTCGTTTTGTCCGATCTGATGATATGAATTCTGGCCTCAGAACGAAGTGTACCGTTCTCGCGATCCCGCTGATTCGACGTGCCGCTAACCCATTCTTCCTCGAACCTGAAGACGCGACGACCCAGGTTGTTGCGCCACATTTGCTCAGCTGTAAAGGCTTGCCAGAGATAGGCCGCCATCCGAAACTTAGGTATTGCCGTTTCCAAATCGTGGCCCTCTCGCTCAGTGCGGGTTGGCATGGCATCGAAGGTTTGGGGTGAGTCCTTGGAGAGGAGAACTGCCAGTTGCAAGGGCGGCGCGCTGTTCGCCGGCAGCATGTGCACTGTCAAGTAAGATGCATGGATGGGGTTTGAAGAGTTACTGTTGGGGAGCTTTGGGCTCGAAAAATCGAAGCGGATCTTGTTCGGACCAGGTTGCAAGTAGACAAGCGCTTTGAAGTGAAATTCGGATACAGGCCAGTAGGTAGGCGGGAAATTGTCGTCCAGCCGAGTTACGGACAGGGTGCCGTCAAATGACTGCTGAGAGGCATCGCCGATGGTCCCATGAACAAGGAGAACCTTTTGGTAAACCTTGAAGATAGTCAGCATAGGACCAAGAACCGATTATCGTGTCCCCTAACAGCAACTATGGCCGCATGTGGCACATTGTCGGAGCAAAGCACCAATCCCAACTGACTACTGACGTGGATGATGAAAGCGGCATGTCATGTGCGGAGCGCAGATGTCCTGGGTGACAAATGTTGGACAACTTACCCAAGCGTTCTCGGTGATATTGGCGATACGGGGTGCGAATTGAGACAGTGGAAGGGCGGGTTTGCCATTGGCGACGGGTGATCCTAGGCCAGCCATTCCAGAGACACTTTGACGGTTGGGGCTGCTTGCACTATGCAGCGGAGGACGGGGGGCGGGCTGATGAGGCTCTTTGACTTGCAAGTCCAGGGCAGGGTCGGATGCGTGAGCGATGGACTGAGGGGTTGAAGTGCCGCTCATGTGAGACGGGCCGGTTCCCTGGCTGGCATCGCTTGAGACGTCCGTATTGGAACGTTCGTTGTTGAAGCTGGCCTTTGAGCGCCGGCGTAATGCTCTGAAGTTGAGAATCGACGGTGCCATGATGACGAGAACGCCCCAGAACGAGCGGTATCTCTACCGCTCGGTGAAGCCCGGTATCAACAAGATGTCTTGTACATGTATGTAAAGACCGACTGCAGCTGGAGATGCCGCGAAGGGAAGCGGTGATCAAGTCCAACCCGGCCGGTTGACGAAACCAATCGGCTGGAAACTGGTCGATGGCTGAGCACAGATGACCTGTGTCGGGTCCCCTTGCGGTGACCTCAGGGTGAATTTGTGAGACAGCAGGAAGTAGAATACGTCGACGACAGAGCCTTCGCAGGTGGGAGGCAGGTGCTTCTCGTAGAGAATCCAGCAGAAAAGCACCTCGTTCGTCGAGGATGCGAACGACGATAGGCGGTCGGAATTCAAGAGGCTAGATAGAGTAGGCCCGAGTATAGGAGCTGTGAAGACCGGCGAAATGCTCAAATCGGATGGGGAAACGAATGTCGTATAGTTAGGAGGACAAGCCAAGGCAAAGACGTAGGTAGCGAGCGGACTAGGTTGGACAAAAATCAGGATGGCATAAGAGCAAATGAGATGGATTATGGGATAGAGGATGGGATGGAGGATGGGATGGAGGATCGGATGGATAGTGGAGAACAGACAACAGCATACCCGCACGGGAATAGAAAGTACAAGGATCAAAGGTACAACTTCGGTTCATAAGTCTATTAGTTCTATTGGGATTTTAGTAGCAAGCTGAAGTATTATGAGATGATAAGACAAAGCTAGTATTTGAAATGCAGAGTATATTGTAATAAGTATTATTTTTATTATAAGCTATATTTAACTAGTAAGAGTATATAGTACTCTATTTAGGTATAGTTAAGTAAAAAGTAGATAGTTTGTTATAATATAATATTATAGAACTTAAGGATAAAATCTAATGTATTCTATATGTAACTTAATGTAGCTACATATATTATATATGCTTTTATTTTCAAAGATCTAATAACATAAACCTTTTAGAAATAAGACTAGTTATTTGAAATTTAACTATTTCTTATTATTATTATGAATGATAGATAGATAGGTAAATCTGTAGTTGAACTATTTCTGTAGAAACAGGTAAATTAGAAGTAATATAGTATAATTAAAGTAGTTTTTGTTGTATAAAGTCTTCTTTAAAATATTTCGAAGAATATTAGTTTGATTGAAAGAGAATATATGATTGAAATAATAGTGAGATAAATTATTTCTATCTATTATCTATAAAAATGGAAAAGAATCTTTATAAAAAGATTATTTAAATTATCACAACATTTAGACTATTATAAAAAACTAAAGCTAAACTATTAAGAATATTAGAGTTATAATATAAAGTATTTTATAATTATACTTAATTATATTATACTATGTTATATAAAGTATCTTAGTATAACTAGTATTTAGTATATTAAATTGTTAAATATGAAGTATAATAACTATATTTGTACTAATTCTAAATACATTATAATATATCAAATCCTATAGTTATATTAGTATCTAAGTCATAGAGTCTATTAGAAACTAGCTAGAAAAGAGATCTTAGTAGTACTAAAATAGATTTATAATAAACTCAAAGAGTTTATATATAAAATATAAGCTCTTTACTAAACTATAAGAGTAATATTTATATAAACCAATAATAGTAATACCCTATATAAACCCTAAAGCTTAAGTCTATAATATACTCCTTACTAACTCTACTCTTATTACTATAGTAATAATAGTTATTAATAGTTTCTAGTTTTCTATTATACTTATAAATATCGAATAATCTATTTAATTAAAGAATCTAGAAATATTACAATATCGAATAATCTCTCTAACAAAGAAAATCAAATCTTCTTAGTCCTAGGTTATTCTTTAAATAATTATATATTTTAACTATTTGTTTTTATAAGTATGTAAACATTTTTCTTTCTTAACTAGTATAACTATCTTCTACCTCTTTTAAAGATATATATTTTACTTATACTTTATACTTATTATAATACTAAGCCTTTAGTATTATTTCCTTATAATTCTTTCTTCTTATTATTGTTATTTCTTTCTTTATTATTATACCTACTACTACTACTAATTCTAGTTCTTTAAATAATAATCTTTTCTATTGTCATAACCCTTTTAAACTAATAACTTATACTTATAGTAGCTATATTATAGAAAGTAATTCTAATAATAATAATAAAACCTAGTTCTCCTATATTATTACTATTTCCTACCTTAACTATTATACTAAATATGATAAGAGTAACTTACTTATAACTTATATATTAAATTATAGTCATTCTTATTATAAATATCTAGAAATAAAAGGTAAATATAAGTGAAACCTATATCTATTTACTACTAGTACCTAGTCCTATACTACTAGTTACTAAATTAAGATTTTAATTTATACTAATAGTCATATTTACTAATAGTCATATTTATACTTTAGTAATCCCTCCTGTTACTAACAGTAACAGTATAGAAAATTACTATAACCCTATCTTTTTACTAGTTATCTATATTATAGTAAATTGTTTTAATAAATACTTTTATTATATATAATAAGACCCGCTTAATATAGTAGTTTAACATCTAGCTAGCTTTTACCGTTCTATAGTAGGAGTAGTAGGTTCGAATCCTGTAGGAAGTAAGTATAACTAGTAGCTATATACTTTCCGATTATATAAACTATATAATAACTACTACTAGCTACTAGCTTTTACTTATAGCTATTAAATGGCTAGTATTATTAATGTTAATAGCTAGCGACTATTAATATGAATAGCTAATAGTTATTAATAACTAGTAGTAGGCACTACTGGCTAGTAGTATTAGTATTATATAACTGCGATCCTATAAAGAGTAACTATAATAGATATAGGCCTATATATACCTTCTATATTTATCGCCTATTATCTTAACTAACTATATTTATTATTTGAGGTTTCTTCTATTTAAATAGTTCTTTAATACTAGTAGTATCTATAGGGTATATAAGATAAAAGCTAATAACCGGGTATAGTTGCCTTTAAAGAGTTCCGGAGGAGTATATAACTTTAAATAGATCAAAGACATTTAATATAACTATAATTATATATAATAAGTACATTTTACTTATATTACTACTACTTCTACAATACTTTCTTCCTATATTAAAATTACCTTTTCCCCTATTTCTATTTTTAATTTTAAATAGTTTATGACTAGGTTTAGTATTATTATATCAATAATAGTAAATGGCCCATCTTTCTCTTTTACTTTCTTATTATACTAACTTCTTAAAATAAAATACTACATTATAGTTTCATCATTACTCTACTCTTTATTACGATTATAATTATACTCTTAACTTACCTAAAACTAGTTTATTTATCTACTATTACTAGATTACTACTATATTTTCAATCTAATAAACCTACCTTACCCCTACTACTGATACTTATTTCCCTTACCTTATCTATAAACTAGTAGAAATGATTATTTTGAAGAATTATCAAGATACTAAATTTAACTAGTTATCCAAGAGGAAAAGTAAATCCTCCAAATACTAGAATAATAAGAAAGCTAAGTAAAATAGTAGAAACTTATTATAATAATTATTAATCTAGAATGGAGTTTTAGTATTTTATAATGTCTAGTTTATAGTTTCTTATTTTTATTAAATTGATATTACTCTATTATTCTCCTATATATTTCTATACTATAACTTCGATCATAATATTACCTTATTATTAAAAAAGCTTTCTAAAAACTTCTATATTAGTATACTATAGACTTTCTATTTAACTAGTATATTTCTATTCTTACTTGATTTAGAAGTATTATTTACTATAAAAATCTCTTTTATTATATATATTTTTTAACTATACTATTTTATACTATAAATACTAAGATAAAGTTAAGCTAGATATCTATATATTAATAAGAAAAAAGGAGTTTATTTCTAGTTTATTTAACTACGTTAATATAGAATATTAAATAAATGTTTAGAAAGATGTTAAATATAATATTAAGTCAGTTAAATACATTAATAGTTCAATACTTACAAGTAGTTCAATCAATTCTCTTATTTAGCTAATTAGTTTTAATATATCATAATTATGAGAATAGATATAGTACTAAAGCTACTATACGACTCTACTAGTTTATATAAAGCCTAACTATCCTATTTATACATATTTAACTACTTTATTTTAGTTTAAATAAAATATACGTTCAAAAACCTATATTTAGACTATATACTACATTACTTATTTATTATAGTTAGAAGCTTAGTAATACTTAATTATCTCCAAACTACTTATAATTGTTAAATACAAAAGAAATCCTTTTTAATTTATCTTATTAGTTCCTTAACGAATTACTTGAAAGTAGTATATTTAATTACTAATAACCTTGATATAATAATAAAACTACTTAATGACTCTAATCTTAACTATTAATATACTATACTATAATTCTATATAACTAGCTGACATATCTAGAAATATATTAATCTAGATATTAAACTTAATTTTAATATTTCAAAGTTAATTTATCTACTTAACTTTAATAAGAATTTAGTTAGAAGAATAATACGTCATAGAAAATTATAAGTATGAGACTCTATATTCTTTAGATAAAGAGGATCTCTAATTACTATATAATAAATTTAAGCTTGAAACAGTTTAAGAATCTAACTGGAAAGAAATAAAGAAATATTATAATATGACTTAGATATAAATTAATATTACTATTGATAATTATTTTCGAATACTTACCTAAATGGAAATCTTTAATTTTAATAGTATTTCCTTTTAATCTTTTTCGAGAACTCTGAGATATTAATATACTTAGAATAATTTAGTTATTTAGTGACAAATTAAAATTGAGTATATATAAATGTTTAAGAAAATTAATTTAAATATCTCTAGTCTAGTATAATATAATAAGTAAAATATTATCTATTTCTAAATTATTTTATAATAGATCCCCAGAATCTAGAACATCTTTATAATTAAAAAGTAGTTTTAAATATTTACTTAATATATTTTACCTAGTTAAGCTATAACTAAGTGTTAGAATATTATTAAGAAAAAGACTCTAAATTTCAAAATTAAGAGTCTAGTTATATATAGAGAACCCCTTTTAGCTTATCTTATACTAATAAAAACTTGATAAAGAATTATAATGAAACTCTATTTATATTAATTATTCTCACGGGAAAGTTCGATATATTTTATGCTAAACTAAACTATTTATATAATTTTCGAAATTATTCATATTTTCCTAAGGACTATAAATATATTCAGTATATTATAATAAGCTTATATACTAGATTCCTTAATGTTTAGATAATAGTTATTATTGGAAATAGTATTATAGATAAAGTACATAACTTTCAAGTTTAAATTCTATACTAGAAACTAGTCAAAAAGGAATAACTAAACTCTAAGGGGTATATTAATAAAACTAAAGAAGCGTTTTTAGATATCTGAGAAACTAAAGTAGTTTTTCTAGGTAATAAGTCTAGTAGTAGCTACTATCTATCTAGTCTAATATATATAAGTATTAATCCTATTTTTCTTAAAAGGTTAATAGTAATCCTTTTAGGGACCTTTTTAATTATTCGAGGATTTTATATATTTTTAAGGGATATAGTTTCTAAAAGCTATAAAGTAATCTATAATGTTAATTTAATAGACTTTGTTCAGGAAGAATTTTGTTAATTAGATAACAGAATAGATTTAGTTTCATATAGTTAAGCTGATTTCTTTATAATTAGGTAAAATAAGAGAATTATTAAGAGTATCCTTAATAGTCTAAATAAGAAAAAAATACTAGATTTAATATTAGATAATATTCCTTATATTAAAAACTTCTCTACTAATATTATTTTAGAAGCTTTGTGTTGTAGAATGGTATCTGGGGATTACGTAGGTGCGTATGGCTACGTAATCGGCCGTCCCATTACTACAAAAACCTGTAAACAGTAGTCACGCGCGGGAGCTTTCTTTCCTCACACATCTTCATTTATTACAAATAGACCACTTTTAGCCAATCATAGACTAATAAACAGCTTGCCTTAGCCATAAAAAGCAATACCGACTACTCATTACTACTTATTTCATAACAACTATAGTATTAACTATTATAGTAATTATTATAGTTAATAAATAATAATACTACTATAATCAGCCTATTTTTAAACTAAAATCTATATACTAATCTAGCTTATCTAATTAGTCCGATTAGTAATTAGATAAAGATAACATATTTAGTAAGAAGATATCAAGGGGAAAAGTTTCTAAATTTGAAATAGCTTTTACTTCCCTAACTAATTAAAAAGAGTTCTATGAATAAAAAATATATATAATAATTATAATTTTCCTCAATAGAGTAACTCTTACCTCATAGCATTTTTAATTAAAACAACATAATTAAGCTATAGCTCTATAACTTTTTACGGATTCTTTAACTATAATAGCTTTGTTATTTCATAAATTAAAACTATAGCTTTATTACTAAAATTATTATTAGTTATACTATTCTTTATTACGAAATAAATAGTAATATAGTTATATTAGAAATCTCTGATCTATTTAAAATTATATAGTTCTCCGGGACACTTTAAAAGTAGTTATACCTAGTTATTAGCTTTTACTTTATTTACCTACTAAATACTACTAGTTCTGAGGAACTATTATACAGAGAAAACTTCAAGTAATAAAATATAATTAGTTAATATAATAGGTAATAAATAGGGAAAGTATAGGCTTATCTATTATAATTACTCTTTAAAGATTATAGTTATATAATACTAGCTACTAGCTAGCTAGTAGTACTTATTACTAGCTATTAATAATTATTAGTTATTAATAGCTATTAGTAAAAGCTAGTAATAGCTAGTAGTAGTTACTATATAGTTTATATAACTAGAAAGTATATATATACTTACTAGTTACGCTTACCTACTACAGGATTCGAACCTACTACTCTTACTATAATAGTAAGAACTAGCTAGACATTAAACAACTATATTAAATAGGAGAAATAAATAGTAATTTAGTTACTTTTGCTCTGTACCTAGAATAGTATCTAAGCTTTTTACCTTATATATAGATTTCACTATAAATCTTACCTAATAATAGTATTTATACTAATACTAGCTTATAACTAGTTAAAATAGTAATGAAAATACTTATTATTATAGATAATTATACCCCTAGTTCTGATATTTAATTTTATAGTAGTAGAAGACCTTATAGTAATAGTTAGGGAAAACTTTATCGAGACTAGGGCTTAATATATATAGCTGAAAATAACTACTAAGGTTATAGGGTTGAGAACCTTTATAAACTTCTTAAAAATAGAATAAAATAAAGTATTTATAAAAGCTAGGTATTCCGTGATCTATTACTCTTCTATATTTATATTTTCATAATAGAACTAAAATCTCTTTGAAATCTATATAGCTATTTGTAAAAAAAGAAATATAGAATAAGTATAGAAATATCTAGTTATAACTATTATAACTAAAGCTATTACTTTATTAAAATAAGCTTTGATAAAATTATCCTAAATTATATAATTAATAAGTAGTTTATAAATATTTAAAAGAAGATTATCTAGCTAACTTATAATTTATTAACCTAAACTAACAATATTAGAAACTAGGTATTATTTAAGTAATACTTTAATATTAATATATTACTATAATATTGATTACTAGATACTTTAAAGTATTATAGTAATATAATTATAGAGGTTTTAAAAACTATCTAGCTATACTAGGAGTATTTATATCTATATAAGTATTATTTATAAGTTAATTATTAGCTATAATTAATATATTAAGATTATTTACTAATAAGAATAGGCTAAGTCTTACTATATTTATATAGAGATTATAGGTTAGCTTATNTACTTTTAAGTAGACTTTTCATATTTTTCGCGAGAACTTCTCTTTTACTCCTTAGTTCTAAATAAATAGTATTTACGCTCCTTATAGCTGAATTATAGCCTAGGTTTAGCTTTTCGTAGTAGAGAACCTTTTTATTAGTAGTATAAAATCTCGTCTTAGGAATAAATAAAGTTTAGTTTAGGGATATTAAAGTTATAGATATTAGAATTATAGTAAATAGTTAAATAGAGTATTTATAATTAGTAGTAATTAGATATCTCGAGATATTTGAATTATATATAGTTATGAAAGTATAAAGGTATAAATATATAAGTTTATTATAGAAGGAGTTGTTAGTTATTTACTATCTATAAAAAAGTTAATATAAAGTAGGTATACTAGCTATTATAGCTATAAGGGGTTTAGTTTTAGATTAACTAGGAACTAGTTATAGTAGTTAGTAGGGGAAATAGGAAAGCTAAAGTTATACTTTAGGGGGTAATATGTCTACTGATAGTTATAGTAGAAAGCGAGTTATTAGCTTCTCCCGAAATAAATAGTAATAAATAATAAATATTACTTATTTAAACTAAGTAAACTATTTTTTAGTATCATAATTAACTAAGAATAATGTATTTATAGTAAATATTAATATATATAAAAAGAAAACTTCTATATATAATTATTATTTATAGGTTTTTATAGTAACAGGATAGCTAATTATATAGCTATATACTACTTACATAATCCCTAGAAACTATTCTATAATGTAATTATTAGTAACGCTATACTATATAGTATACACTACTATATATAGTATATATATATCAGGAATAATATACTTAAACAATAGAGTTTTCGCTAGAAGAAACCTCAGCCGCGGTACTATCTCCACTAAACCTCACCCTACTTAAACTACTTAAAATAAAACCTTATATAGTATACTTAGCTATATTTAATTATACATAATATATACTAGATTTTACCCCCTAATTATATATAATAATTAATAATCTTATAATACTAAAAACCACTAGGCTAAAAGTATATATTACGCTAAATCTATATATCTTAAATATTAAAATATCTACTATCAACTCCCGTTTTTTAATTCTTAAAAAAGCTAATTAATAACTCACTTAGTATAATACGTTTTAAGTAAAAATTAAAGTTTATAATCTGTAGGAATACCTTAACCTTAAAATAATAACCTACTAAAACTTCTATTTAAAACTTCTTTAAAAACTACTCTTAAATAACTTTCTAAAAACTAAATAGTACTAATAAACCTATAAAATACCTAAATTAACTACTCTTAAGTTTCTTATCCCTAGAAAGATTAACTATAAAGAAAATTAATAATTTCTAATAAATACTACTAAAAATGTTTATATAAAAATATTATAAACTTTATAGAGAAAAGTCTAAAAACTTATATAATTCTCTATAATCTCTATACTTCAAAAGCTTAAGATTACTAATATAAGTATTTAAACTAAGCTTACCTAATAAGTTAGATTTTTAAATATATAAGTAAAATACTATAATATTAATACTACTATATAGAAGAGGATATAATTACTTAAATTATAAACTTCTATAACGTTTTTAGTATTATAAATAATTTATACCTCTAAAATACTACTATAATA
>RYZW01002165.1:944-14293 GCA_004367215.1 Colletotrichum trifolii
TAATAGTTATATTTTATCTTTTATTTAGAATTTCTTAGCTATTTATTATATTCTATTTATACCTATCTTATTATATTACTATATATATATTATTACTACTTAAACTATAGTAATATTATCTTTAAGGTAAAATAGGAAAACTAAAGCTTATCCTAAACTAAAATATATAATCTACTCCGTTACTTAAAAGTATAAGATAAGTATAATATTAAACCTATTAAAAAACCTATTTAAGCTTATTTTAATTATTATCGAACTCCTATTATTTAGTACTAGTTAGTAAATAGTAATATAAATTAACTAGTTAAGTTATAAGAAAATAATATATATTTATAAGAAAACTTAGATCTTAGGTATTACTTTCTCTATCCTACTATTTATCTAGGAATAGAATAATATTAATAAAAATTATTATACCCCTATTAACTAATATAATATTATCTAGAAAATACTAACCTAATCTAATCTATAATTAGTAATAATTAATATAGGGAAACTATAAAACTACTATTAAATATCCTAGAACCTTTTTATATAAATTTCTATAGTTATAGATATTATAGTTTCTAGCTAAATATACTTTAATAACTAATCTATAATTATTATAAAAAACCTTAAATCCCTCTTTATAATAAATAATAACTCTATTATAAAATTAATAGAAATTTATAATTAGAGTTTATTAGGAATTAGTAAGAATTATAAATAACTCTAGTAGTACTTTTAACTTTTATATAAATACTAGTAAGTATTATATATTTATATAAAACATTCAATATTTCTTAATATATTATCCTAATACTAATCCTATAAAAATACTATAAACGTCGAATTAATACTAGAGTAATTAAAACTAGTAAATTATAAACTATTTAGAAAATTATAGTTATTAATAGCTTATATTAAGAAACCTAAACCTAGCCCTAATAAAGCAAAATACTATTATTTCTTACTATATAATTAGTTACTTATATTTATATTAAAACCTCTAGGGGGAATATCCTTACTACTTATTAGATAGTATCTAGGTAAACCTTATATACTAGTATTACTATAATTACCTAGTTTTATAGTAATAGTAATATAATATCCTAGAATATAGTATACCTATCTAGTAATTTACTAGTAATATAGTAATAGTTATTTCCTATTTATATAATCCCCTCTTAACATTTTTCTATTTATATATTATAAACTAGGAATACTAAAGAAAGCTTCTCTTTATTCTTATAATTAACCTAGAGAAACTAGAAAACTTATATTATAACTTTTAATTCTATTATATTATCTTAGCTTTACTAAGAAAAGGTGTTAGGATACTTTATAAAGTAGCCTAAGTAATATTTCAAAATAAAACTAAATTCTAATATAGTCTATATTTATTTAGTTTATTATTCTGAAATAGATTTTAAGTTTTTAAAGTATTCTAAAACCTTATAGTTAAAGAAAATAGTAAATAGTTATAACAAATAAATAATATAGTATATAGTCTGAAAGTAGGTTATTGAAAGGTATATCTTCTTCTAACTAGAATAAAGTATTCGAATATATATAAATAGAATAGTTATATTTTATATAAACTATTTAAGTTATATAGTAGNTAGTATATTAGTAGTTTTCTTCTACTAATATAACCTTTTTATAGCCCTTTTCTATCTATATATTATATATTAAGAATACTAAAAAAAACTTATCCTTATCCCTATAATTAACCTAGAAAAACTAAAAGACTTATATTATAAGTTTTAGTTCTATTGTATTATCTTAGTTTTATTAAAAAAGTATTAAAGTCCCTGGCCAAATAACCTAGGTAATATTTCAAAATAAAGCTAAATTCTAATAAGGTTTCTACTTACCTAGTTTATTATTCTAAAATAGGTCTCAGGCTTATAAAGTATTCTAATACTTTATAGTTAGAGAGAATAGTAAATAACTCTATTATATTTTATAATTTTACTAACTATATTTTTAGGTATAATATTACTACTAATAGTTCTTTATTATAAATAGTATAGTTTTACTAGACTAATATTGATCTAGCTAAATAATAGGTAATAAACTATAGTATATTATCCCTATTTTCCTATAAGAAGTAATTACCTAATCTTACCCCTAAATAATCTATTTCTATTATTATATACTTTTTTAGATTTTATTAAACTATAATTAGTTCTAAAATAAATATAAGCTTAAGCTTTTTGAATATTTATTAATATATAGTATCCTAGTAAAATAGTATTTCTTTTTATATTAGTTATATAAAAGGTTCTATTAAACCAGAAAAATAGTTAATTAGGTTATAGTAGAAATTTGTGAATCTGAGGAAGTTCTAGATATTATAAATATTCTTAGGAATTTCTTATTCCTAGATAGTTTAAACCTTTTTAGAATTATAGTAGATACCTTTCCCCGCCTTAATAATAAAACCTAGATACTTTATTTATTTTACTAAGAATTCGCAGTTCTCTAAATTTAAGTATGAACTAGTTTCTTAAAATTATTATTTAAAGATTTACCTAACTTCATTTTTATAGTTATATTTTAATTTATAATTATAAATAAAAATATTATCTAAATAGGTTATAATAAAATTATCTAGAATACCCTAGGGTATACTATTAATATAATATTAGAATATTATAAATATACTCGTTAGCCTAAAAGGGGTAACTAGTTACTTAAATAAGCTAAAATAGGTTCGAAAAGCAGTTTTATACTTATCTCCTTCTATAATATAAATCTTATAGAAAGCTATACAAATATTAACTTTTATAAACTATATTATTTTAAATAATAACTATGATATCTTTTTAATTAGTAGTAAAAAATAGTAGTTATAAGTACTAATAATATTAAAAATATAATAATTTATATAAACTACTATTTCTCCCTAAGTTTCTTAAAAAAAAAGATAAGTATTCTAGTTATAGATAAATTAGCCTAAACTTAATTTTTATCTCTTAAGTTTATAACTTAGTATTAGATTTACAGGAAATATTCTTTTAGTATATTATATAGTAGTTTCTATAGTAGGTCTAGTTTAGTTCTATCTAAGTTTTTCTTTAAGTAAATATAATAATTAAGAAACCTCTTATATAGAAGAAAACTAGAGGTTTTTTCTTGATTAAAGAAATCTATAAAAGAAATATAAATAATTAGTAAAATAAATAGTAACTACTCTAAAATTATAAGTAATATAGTTACTAGAACTATATTAATCTATACTAAACTAATTACTAATTATTTATATCCCCCCTCTTCTAAATTAGAAAATATTATAACTAGTAACTCAATAAAATTTATAAATTTATCTATATATATTTCTTTTAGTATATTACTAATAGCCTAAATAGTTAAACTACTAACTAAATCTATCTATATCTTATTCCTTATAAAATCTAAAATAACCTATTAATATTATAACTATAATTTCCTAAAAATAGCTAAGTATACTATCCCTAAGATTATATAGAATAAAACTTCTAATATTTAACTATTAAAATTAATCTATATTTTAGTTATCTTAGTAATATAGGTTTCCTAGTTAATCCCTAGGATAATACCTAAATAGTATAACTATAGTAATACAATAAATATAAAATCTTACTATTTTATAAACTCTTTACCAACTATCCTATAATAATTATAACTATTATTAACCTAAATAGAAATAGAAAACTTATTATTTATTAATATAGAAACTAAAAAAAATAACTTATCTATTTATCTCTATATTTCTCTAGTCTTATTTATTATTATAGTATTATCTTTAGTAGTTATACTAAACTACCCCTTAAAGAATCTTTTCTAAGAAACTAGGCTTTTTACTTATGATCTATAATCTTTTTATCTAATTATAAAACCTAAATATTAATATTAGAAATTACTAATGAATAAATAAGTTGGAATTTATATTCTATAATAAAATAATCCTTAATACTATAGTATATATAAAGAATAGCCTATATATACCTAGATAACTATGAAGTTTACTTAATAGACTTTATATATCCCTATAATAGGAGTTAATTAGGGTTTACTAGTTATAATAACTTACTTGTTTAACCTTTTATAATATGAAGGAGTAGTATTATAGTAGTATTATACTAGTACTAGAATAGTATAAACTACTTTTATATTTATTATCTATATATCCCTATTCTAATTAACTATTAGTTCTAGCTAGGGAAAAAACTATAACTATCTATAATATCGCAATTCTATATTAAGGATCTTAAAATCTATTATAATTATATAATAATGCTAGATAGTAGTATAATAGTCTATTTAGCTAATATTATAACTAATAATAGTTATCCGAATTTAGTAAAAGAAAACTAGATAGAAGTAGTTTAGCTTAATATCCCCTATTTAGTTATATTTCCCTACTTATCTTATAATTAATTTAAACTTAATAAAGAACTTAGTAAATATCTATTTAAACTTTTAATAGAAATAGCGAATCTTCTCAAAAACCTAAATACTATAATAGGGGTTTTTATAATACTTAGTAAAGTACTAGAAAAACGAATTAATATCCTAATTATACTAATAATATCCCCTACTTAGTTATATCCCCTTACTTATCTTATAACTAATTTAAACTTAATAAAGAACTTAGTAAATATCTATTTAAACTTTTAATAGAAATAGCAAATCTTCTTAAAAACTTAAGTATTATAATAGGGGTTTTTATAATACTTAGTAAAATACTAGAAGAATATATTAATATCCTAACTATACTATAACTTTTATATAGTATAAAAATTACTAGTTTATATCTAGATTTTAAGTAATATTATATAGTATAAAAGTCGCTAATTTGTATCTAGATTTCAAGTAATAAGCTAGTTTATAAGTATTACTAGAGGTTTTTAAGTTTCCTAATAAAAACCTAATTAACCTCTAACTTATACTATATAGTTATCTACTATATAGAAAAATAAAAAATATTATTATTAAAAAGGGTACTAGTAATAAATAGTTTTTACTTTGGAAAAAATATCTATAATACTTATAAAGCTATATTATAATCCTATTAGAGATTTATAAAAATATCTTAAAAGACTTAGTTTTTATTTTTTACTAGATTAGTCTACTATTAGTCTATTAGAACTTCTATTAAAAGCTCTAAAGTAGTAGTATTTATTATTATTATTTCGCTATTTTCTATTTCCTTATTATTTATTATTACTTACTAAGTTAAACCTAAGTAAAAAATTGATTAGTATTAGAAGCTAGTTATAAGAAGTATTTTAGTAGTACTTTAATAGTATTATAATAAACTTGAAAAGTTTATATTTAAAGTGAAAACTTCTTACTAGACTATAAAAGTAGTAGTTATATAGAGCTTTAATAGTAATATCCTATATAAGCTTTAAGGCTTATATTTATAATACTTTTTTACTTTCTTATTTCTACAATTCTTTCTATTCTTAAAGTTCTATTTTTATAAAACCTAATACTTAGCTTCCCTGCTTAATATAGTAGTTTAACGTCTAGCTAGCTCTTACTATTACGGTAAGAGTAATAGATTCGAATCCTGTGGCGGGCAAGCGCGACCGGTAGCTACGTACTTTCCGATTATGTAAACTATATATAGTAACTACTACTAGCTATTAACGCTTACTAGTAGCTATTAACGTTAATAGCTAGTAATTATCAATAGTAGTAGCTAGTAATAAGTACTACTAGCTAGCTAGTATTAGTATTACGTAACTATAATCCTTAAAGAGTAACTACGACAAATAGGCCTATACTTTCCCTATTTATTACTTATTATATTAACTAACTATATTTACTACCTGAGGTTTTCTCTATTTAAATAGTTCCTTAGAACTACTAGTATCTATAAGGTTTAATATACTAAGTATAGTTTCCTTTAAAAGGTTCCCGAGAAGTACATAACTTTAAATAGATCAGAGACCTTTAATATAACCATAATAACTCTTTGTAATACTTAGCTTTATTTTAAAATTACTCTTTTCTTATATCCTTTTCTATATTAAACAGAGAATTGATATTATCTTCTAAATCTTTCAATTTCTAGAATTCTATTTTAGTAAATTTAAATCTTTTCTTTTCCTTCCTTATTATACTAATATAAGTATAGTTCCTAGTAATATAGCTTTTTTCATAGTAATTATAATATTTATATATGTCCCTTTATAGTAAAAAAGCTTTTTTAGTATAACTAGTAGAACTAGAAAACTTATAGTAATAGTACTACTTATATGTGGCCCTAATTAGTATTATATCTCTATTCTAATCTTTTAATATAAACAAATAAGTAAATATAACTTATTAAGTTAGTAGTAGTTTTATATATTATATCTTCTGAGTAATATCTTATTTCCTTAAAAATCATTAATTATGAATAATAAGAAGTTTAACTATAATAAAAAGCTTTTTTAAATATATAATCTCTAGTAAAACAATCTAGACTATATTAAACTAGTTATAGTTCCTAGTATTTACAAAGACTTTCTTAAATTATAGAGGAAAAATAATAAACTACTTAATATCTTTCTAGTAAAAAAACTATCACTATATAATAGCTTAGGACTAGATAATAAGATCTAAGTAAATATAATCTAAGTAAACTATAAAGTCTTAGGGATCTTAATTCCCCCCTAATCTTCTAATTGTAATAAAAGTCTCTATTATTTATTAAACTCTAAGGTCTAAATAGGAGTAAATTGAATACTAGCCCTACTTATCTACTCTTAAAAGACCCCGATTAATTTTTAACTTTCCCCTTATCTAATAAGTTTAAATACTATATACTTTCCTTTTACCTAAGATCTTATTAAAGAAAAAGGAAAACTTTTTTTAAAGCACAGAAAGTATATAAATAAACTCTAAAACAATAGTAGTAATGTTAAAAGAAAACTCTAACTCCCTTACTACTAACTTGGTAGTTAATACTATAACCCTCTTATAAAATGAATTAATAGCTATATTTAAATACTATAATAATATTTCTTTTATAATAATACTAACTATAAAGGCTTTTTAAAGAATAGTAATTCCTTCTATCTTATAATAATGATTAGTACTAATATTTAATTATAAATCTTTTTAGGAACTATATTCTACTAATAATATCTTAAGGCTTCTAACTAATAAAAAGTAGTATTTTACTTTAATTCTTTCATTTAATAAAAAACTATACTTAACCTAATCTCTCTTATATTTAATAATAATACTTTACTACTTGGTTTCTCTTCTTAACTAGTAAAAAACTATATTTAATTTTATATTACTTATATAGAGGATAAATCTTAGTTCTAAATATATAAAAAACTAAACTTTAGGTATAATCTAGCTAAAAGGAGTATAAATATTATTTATTTAGAACTAAGGAGTAAAAGAGAGGTTTTTAAAAAAAGTATAAAAAGTCTACTTGAAAGTAATATTAGTAGCTTACTAGTAACTTACTAGTACCTAGCTTTTTAGGTATAGTTATCAGGACTTAGGTAGAACTAGAATTAATTAGCTAGGTATAGCTCGTAATATTCTATTAAAGAGGTTAATAACTTATAAGAGTTTTANATATAATATTTTTCTAAATCCCTCTAGTATAGTAAAATAAACTATAATACTTTTAATATCTTAACTAAAACCCCTATAATTACTTTAAATACTTAAAGTAATAAGAGATATTTCTAGAGTTCTAATAGGTTTCTATATTTTCTAAAGTATAGTCTAAGCTATTCTTTAGTATACTATTACTATATATATTTTTAATTAGCTTATAAAAGCTAAGTACTAAATATTTTAATTAAAGAGAAAATTAAGTAGTTATTAGTTTTAGATTTAGATTTTTCAAAAAAGGTTTAAAGCTTTAGATAATAGTAATTATATAGCTAGTTTTCTAGTTAAGTTAATTATAATATAGTATAGTAAATATATTATAAGGAAAAGTTTTAATAATACTTTTTCTAAGATTTTTTTATTTTTAATTTAGGTATTTTAGTTTATATTTTCTGAGATATAGAGTATTTTATAATACTTTCAAGAATTCTAGTAGGAGATTATATTTAGTATAGTATAAGGTTTATATTAATTAAAAATTATAGAGATATTAAGATATTTATTTAGATTATAGAAAATAAAAAAGTTAAGTTATATTTCTATAATATTACTTTCTATATTACTCTAGTAATAAACTTTATCTTTTTTTAGTAGTTATAAAAATAAAGCTATTAATAGGATATTAGGCTAAATTACTTATCTTAATTATAGAAGAATAACTATTCTAAGATTATAGTAGTAAATATTTAATATAGCTAGTAAGTTTTTAAATATTATATACCTCGCGAGAGGTTAATTATTTTAATTATATAAATAGTATAGTATAAGTTTTTTCTTAGATATTACTAGTATTAGTATTATATTATAAATACTATTTAAAGATTCCTAAAAAGTAATAAATAGTTCTAGTACTAATATTTAGGATATCCTAGTAGAGAGTTTCTAAATTATTTTATCTTTATTATATAAAGTATTTATATTATTAATAGCTATTTGAAGTATAATAGATATTAGTTTACTTAAAAAGTATATAAAGTATATAGTATTAGTAAAGTAAAATAAAAGATTCGCTATATAGAGTATAAAAGTATTTTATATACTTCCCCTAGGGAGTATATTATTTTTAACTTTTACCCCTATTACTAGGGCTATAGTAGCTATACTTCTATTTTAATATTTATAAATTAAATTACTAATTACTCTTAAGATTTCTATCTTATTAACTATATTAGAGCTATAATTATAGGAGTATTTAAGAGTTTTATAGTACTTTTTAAGTACTAGTATAGTATTAATATTAAGGTTTTCGAATATAATAATAAGGTTTCTAAATATAAGAAATTAAAGTTAGACTTTACTTTTCGAGGTATATACCTTAAGCTATCTACTCTATATACCTAAAACTAAAATAGGGGTATTAAATATATTAGAGCTATTATTAAAGCTTACGCGAAAGCTATAAAGTATAGTAATAAACTACCCTATAATCTATAGCTTAAAACTTTATAGGTTATAGTATTTTTTTATAACTAAATATTATTATATTTCTTAGGCTAGCAAATACTATATAAGAAGCTTTACGAAGTTACTTGAAAGAATAATACTACGAGGTTAGACTTAGCTTATTTTTATATTTATAGTTATAAATATTTTATTTTAACTATAGATATAAAGTTAAAATATAACTAGCTAGTATATTTTAAGGGGTATATTTTTGTTAGTTTTTTAGTTAGCTATACTTTAACTAATTAGTATTAAGTATAGAACTTATTCTAAAACAAAGTTATTATAACCTATAATATTTCTTTTAATAAAATACTTTTTTTTAATAGAGATTTAGTTTTTCTATGAGATGATTTTAAATAGTTTAATTCTAATAAAGTTACTTAATAGTTATAAGAATAAATAACCATAGTAGAACTACTTGAAGTTAGCTTAGTTACTTATTTAAGTTTAAGTGAAAAGCTTAATAAAGTAGTTAATATAATAGGAAATAGTTATAGTAGTTTAAGGTCTTGTGTCTATATAGTAGCTACCCCTAAGTTTTATAAGGTATTTAAAACTATGAAGTTTATATTAATAACCCCTCTAGAGTTACTTATTATATTCTTCTATGATTTTGTTTATATAGATAAGACTATAGGGGAATAAGGAGTTTAGATATTACTAGAGAGGGTTAAATATAAAGGATAAATAAGATACTATATTATAGTAGAGAGGTTTTTATTTAAAGTTGCCTTTTTAGCTAGTATTTTTTAGTTATTTTAAGATATTCTAAGATACTTTTACCTATAGCTATAGAGTTATATAAATAGTTAACTAGAAAAAGTCCTAGAAGTTTAACTTTCTCGAGGATTCTAAGATATAGATATTAGGATTTTTAATAATAAATTTCAGCTATAGGGCGAATTAGATATTAGAGAATATTTAAAGTATAGGGGAATAGAGGTTCTTATTCTAGGAATTTTATAATAAAAGCTATTACTATTATTTATATCTTACTTAGTAGTACTTATTTATCTATATACTAAAGTAATAGTAGTAGTTAAAAGAGCTTATTTTAAGAGTTATATTAAATCTTATTCCTAGAGTAAAATTAGTAGGGTTTTTATGAGAAGCTTAAAGATTTTAGAATACTACTAGGTTTATACCTATAAGCTTAATAAGTATAGGTATTTCCTAAAAATTAAAGCTTACTTTATTATTTATAGAAATTAATAGTTATAAGATAACTATAAGACTTATATAGTAATTCTAGTGAATATATTATTTCGAACTTTTATAGTAATTACTAACTACTTTAATCTCGAACTACTTTAATATAATATAGTTAACGTGTTTATATATATAGTACTTAATAAGGTTGTTTATATAGAGATACTATTAGGTTATCAAGTAAAAAGTAAGATCTACTACTTAAATAAAACACTATATAGCTTTTAGAGATCCCCCCTTTTCTAGTAATACTACTTAGAAGTAAGCTTTAAATACTTTAGTTTTAAACTCGCTACAAGAGAGCTTTATTACTAGTTTAAAGGGTATATTATTTTTTTCTTCTATATTGACGATTATGTGCTCTCTTTTTCCTTAAAAGATATATCTAAAGTATTTATATTATTAGTAGACTTCTAAAAAAGTATTATTTTGAAAGAAATAAAGACCTATAGTAGTTCCTCAGTATTAAGGTTATTCGAGATTAAGTAGTATAATAGCTATAGTTTTTATAAGTAGTATATATTAAAAAGCTCCTTAAATGCCTTATAAAATATATATAACATATTAAATAATTCGAAACTCCTCTAAAACTTAATAAACTCCTCCTATAGCGTAATTAAACCTCTTATACGGAGATTAAATACTACTAATAAGACGTTAGCTTTATTAATTATGTTACTATTATAACGAGATTAGATATTACTTATATAATAAGCTAATTATTATACTTTAACTAAAACCCTTTAGATAACTACTATATTAAAGCTAAATAAATAATATAATATTTTAGTAAGATAAAGAATTTCTGCTTCAAGTTTAGCTATAAAGCTAGTAATCTATTTAATAGCTTTATTGTTATTATAAATACTAGTTTTACGGATAATAGTAATAATTGAAAAAGCTCTTAAATATATACTATATATTTCTTTAGAGGCCTAATAGTATAGCAAGCTAATAAACAAGATACTATTACTATTTTAATAACTAAAATAGAGCTTTTAATACTATCTCAGGTTACTTAAGAAGCTATTTTTACTAGTTACCTTATTACTATATTTCAAGTAGACCTCGTAATAAATATATTTAGTAAAAGTAAGGTATATAAGCCTTACCTAGCTATCTGAATCTAGTATAATAACTAGTAAATAATATACTTTATAATAGCTGAAATAGTATAACTATATATAAAGTTAAAATATATAAATATCTATAATTACTAGTTATATTAAAAGGCCTAGCGAAGGCGTTTTAAGATTAAATATATATTTTCGGGAGACTTTATAGCTAATAGTTTTACAAAACCTCTCTAAAGTCGCTAGTTTAGTATTTTCATTACTTAAATCAATATAATAGACTAGTTAAGATACCTAGAGTTATAGTAAGAGGAGGAACTTTAAGATATTAGGGGTATTAGAGGTTTTATATTTAAGGTACCCCCTAATAAATAAGAAGTACCTGAATAATCTGAAAATAGTGCTACTCTTCTTACTATAGGGGTAGAGGTTTAATAAAAGTAATAGGGTTATTTAGAATATTTCTTATAAGATATTAATAAAGTATTAATAGTATTATTCGAAAGACTAGCCTATAGGTAAAGCCTTCGAGGCTAGAGGGGCGTATTAGGAATAATATATTCGAGTAGTAGAGTTTTCGCTAGAAGAACTCTTAGCTATAGTACTATCTCTATAAGCCTCGCCTTACTTTAACTAGATAAAATAGGACTACGCGTGTTATACTCAGCCACGTTTAGTTATATACAATATATACCAGATTTTGCCCCCTAATTATATATAATAACCTTAATTATATAACTACGTCAACCCCCCTGTATTAACCTATTAGTGCTCAGGTGAAGCTACCTACTTTCTAGTAATAGCAGCAGAGTCGTTTGATTGATTGAATCCTCGGATACCCTTATTTAGTTAGCTTTGGTTAATTGGCTATGTGACTATTGTCGAAGTACTAATATTAATACCTAGCTAGGCTATAAGTTAGCCTACGCATGGACTATAGACTTATATATTCAACCCCTTACCTAGGTAGATGTCTTATATTAATATTAGTCCTATACTACCACGACTATACCTACTACTATAACTATATATTATAATATATAACTAGACCCCCTAGACCAAATTAGATCCTATTATCAACAACTCCCTAACTTATTACTTATTATTTAAACCTTTTAATTCTATCCTTTCCTAAGTTAGCTAGTTAATTAGCCGAATCCCCTCACTTAAAAGTACCCTAAGTAGCTTATTAGAACTAAGTTAGCCTCGTCCCTATTAATCTGATATCTCAGGAGTATTAGAACTACTTTATATTAGAAAGAAATATAACTAATTAACTTTATTAGCTTTATTATCTATAGAAATTACCTTCTATTGAAAACTTCTTTACTTCTAGTAATAAATAAACTATTAGTTAAGATAGCTATCTAATCCTATTACTATAATTTAGTTACTTATACTAATTACCCTACTATTTAGTTTAGATAGATATACCTAGTAGATTAATAGATTATTTAGCTTCTTTTTACTTAAACTAATACTTTTAAATATTAGACTTATTATTAACTAAGATAATAATACTAAGTAAAAATAACTCTTTATTTTAGATAGAGAATACCTTATTTATATAAAATATTCTATCTACCTAACTTACTAATTTATTACCTAACTTAATATATAGTAATTTTACAGGAAATACTTCTATTACAAAATAGCTAGCTANTCTATTTAATAAAAGCTTACTATTACTACTTTCTACTTACCTAGTACTACTTTATTACTAGTATATCCTTAACCTCCTATTCTACTTTACTATTATTATTAACTATAAGTAGTAGTTATAAGTTTATAACTTCTTAGTTAAATAAGGGGTTACTAGTTATTTTCTAGAGTAAATTAATATGAAATTTAGGATAAACTATCCCTAGTATATTTAACTTAATAATATATAATATAATAATTTTTATAACTTTATATTTATAGTATAACTAGTCTAGCTTCTTACTTAGCTATAGTAACTTATAGTTTAAGATATTTAACTATATTTTATTACTTATTTAGTATTTATCTATAGGGGACTAGTAT
>RYZW01002166.1:0-14292 GCA_004367215.1 Colletotrichum trifolii
AATAAATAACTAATAACTCTTTCTACGATAACCTTATACCCTTATACCTTTATACTTTTATAGCTATATATAATTCAAATATCTTAAGATATTTAATTACTACTAATTATAAGTACTCTATTTAATCATTTATTATAACCTTAATATCTATACTTTTAATATCTTTATTATAGACTAAGGTTTACTCACTACTAAAGTAAGACTTTATACTACTAATATAAAGGTTCTCTACTACTAGGACGAGTTAACTTATAATCTCTATATAAGTATAGTAAGACTTGGCATAGTTTTATTAATAAATAGTTTAAATATATTAAGTATAGCTAATATATAAATAATATTCATATAGAGATAGATATTCCTAGTATAGCTAGATACGTTTTGAAACTTCTTTAATTATAATATTATGATACTCTAAAATATCTAGTTACTAGTATTATAATAAAGTATTTATATTAGAGTATTATCTAATTAATACTCAATTTCCAATATTATTGGCTTAATATAGTAATTCATAAGATAACTAGATAAGTTTCTTTTTAATATTTATAAATTACTTATTAAATATAGTATTTAGAATAATTCTATTAAGATTTAGTGTAATATATCAATAGTTTTAGTTAAAATAGTTATAATTAGATATCTCTATATTTATCTTACAGTTCTCTCTTTATAAGTAGCTATATATATTTTGAATAATTCAGTTCTATTATAAACGTTATAGAAGAATAATAAATCATAGAATACCTAGTTTTTATATTTTAAAATAAGTATTCTATCTTATTCTATTCTTAAGAAATTTAAAAAAGTTTTAACCCTATAATTTTAATATTTATTTTTAATTATGGATATTAAGTTTTAGTCGTAATAAAGCTCTCCCTAACTATTACTACGAGGTTTTCAATTATTATAGAGTTAAATATTAGAACTAGAAGTATAACTATCTATAATAATAAGTAGGTTCGTTACTATTGTAACTAGTTATAAGCGAATATAAGTATAAATACTATTATTAGGTAAAGCTTATAGTGAAATCTATATATAAGGTAAAGAGCTTAGATTCTATTCTAAGTATAAAGTAAAAGTAACTAAATAAAAGCTATAGGTTTCAGCTAAAGTATATAAAATATTTAAAGTAAAATTCAAAAGCTTAATCTTTGAGTATAATTAAGAAGAATCTTATTTATATATAATATAGGATACTAAAGTTAAAGTAATAGTTATATAAAACATAAACTTTAGTCTTAAGGATATTATAAAAGCCTCTATTATACTTTATACGTTTATTATATAACTTTATAAAATCTATAGTATATTTAATAGACAAGCTTTTAAAGAGAGGAATAGGGGAGAAATGTAAACAATATTTAAACTATTAAAAGTACTATATACTACTATTATTTTAGTATATCTCTTACTAGTAAGAGAAATCCATACTATATAATTTAAAGATTAGTGGTTTTATTAGTGATAGTAGAAATTATATACTTTATATAAGTAGTAATAAAAACTAGGTATTTCACGCGATGTGTTTAAATATTAGCTAGGTTTTAGCTATAAATATTACCTTTTTAACCTTAAGTTTAGTAGTATAGAAAGATAATACCAACTTTTTCATCCATTTTAAAGAAATTATTGACCTATTTAAAATAGTATGTAAAATTAGTTCTAAAACTTAAGATATATTTCTTCATATTATTAAACTTTATAGGAGTTTAATGTTTAAAGGTTTAACATTAAACAAATCATTATACTATAGTCTAGATCTTCTTATTTCTTATATTAATTTTAATTTTATAGTTAACTAGGTATTGCTAAAAATAGTAGATTATATATTTACTAACAAGTTACTATATCTCTATAAGCTACTTATCAACTTTTATTTTAAAGTAGATGAAAGGCTTATAGTTATAGATCCTTAGGAAATTATATTAGTAAATATTAAATCCTGTATGAGTAGTAGTATCTTTACTATTTATTTCTATGGAATTATTATAGTTAATTTCAAAACGTTCTTTCAACAGATCTATATTAATATACAGCTTAAGCTTCTCTGGGATTATATAATTACTACTTAGAATTACCTAAACTGTTATTATAATAAAACTCGATTTAAAGTTTAATTTAAGGTTTAGTTTAGATATATTAATAAAAGGGGTAAAAAGCTTTGAAAAAAAGGAAGGCTTTTAAGGGAGAATAGGAACTTTGAGATATTATATAAGTTTCTTAAAAATAAGAGATATAAGATACTATAAGTCTTATATATTATAAGGGTTTAGTAATATTCTAAAAATGTTATTATATTTACTAAATATTCTCTATTTAGTAGGAAAAAGTATTATTCAAGTTTGTTTATCTAGTATTTTATAGAATATCTTTAGTAAAGCCATTTTAAAAATATATAGTTAATTCCTGATTAATAGCTTTAATAAAGAATTTAGTATATAGTTTAGAGGGTTTTAGTAAAAGATTTAAATAAGGGGAAAGATCTCTAAAGTATTCAAATTGATACTTATGATGTTTCAAATATATAGACTTTAGATAAAAGGTTAATCATTACTTCTTCTAATATAAAAAGTTTTACTAATTTAAAATATAATAGTAAAAGATAAGTTAATTACTAATTAGTATTAGTTTATCTAGCAAGGATAATTATATACTATATATAATCTTATTATATAAGTATAAAAAGGTCGTAGTGTTAATTATTATTCTTACTATAGTATATAGCTATATATGTAACTATATAAAACTCTAGATTTATAGTATAATAGTTATTTACTAATTATTATAGTACTATACTATAGCTAATAATAAGTATTACTAGTATAATATAGAGATATATAGCTATATATACTAAGTATATATAGAAATATATACTTATATATACTATATATATAGAGAGATATACATGTTATATATAGCAGTATAAATAGTATATAGTAAAGTATTACTAATAATAGATATTTTTATTATAGACTACGTTTTATTTACCCCTAAGATAAGACTTTATACTACTAATATAAAGGTTCTCTACTATTAATATAAACTAACTTATAATCTCTATATAAGTATAGTAAGACTTAGCTTACTTTTATTAGTAAATGATTTCAATATATCAATAACTTTAATATCTACGACTTTAATATCTCTACTAAGCTTTACTTACCCCTAAGATAAGACTTTATATTACTAATATAAAGGTTCTCTACTATTAATATAAGTTAACTTATAATCTCTATATAAGTATAGTAAGATTTAGTTTACTTCTATTAGGAAATAATCTTGATGTATGAATTAAGTATAATTCATACATAAATAATCTTTATATAAGTATAGATATTTCTAGTATAGCTAGATAGTTTTTGAAATCTTTATAATTATATTATTATAATACTATAAGGTATTTAGTAGTTACTATTATAGTAAAGCTTTAATATTAGAGGATTATTTAATAAATACTTAGCCTCTAATATTATTAGCTTAGTATAGTAATTTGAAGGATAGCTAGATGATTTTGCTTCAAATACTTATAGATTATCTATTAATTATAGTATTTAGAATAATTATATTAAAATTAAGTTTAATATATTAATAGTTTTAATTATAATAGTTATAGTTAGATACTCCTATATCTATCTTATAGTTATCTTCCTATAAGTAGTTATATAGATTTTAAAGAGATTCTAGTTCTATTATAAAGGTTATAGAAACGTAATAGGTTATAAAACACTTAACCTTTATATCTTAAAATAAATACTTTATTTTATTTTATTTTTAGGAGGTTGAAAAAGGCTTTTAATTTTATAACCTTAGTATTTATTTTTAACTATATATATTAAACTATGAGTTTAATAGAATTCTCTATATATAGACTAATACTATAAAGTTTTCTATGAATATAAAGTTAAGTATTAGAATTAGGAGTATAGATATTTATTATAATAAGTAATTCTATAACTATTTTAATTAGTTATAAGCTAGTATTAGTATAAATACGATTATTAGGTAAGTTTTATAGTTTAATCCTTTTATAGAGTAAAGAGCTTAGATACTATCCTAGGTATAGAATAAAAGTAACTAAATATTCAAGTTGTAGGAATTAAGTATAGTAATTCTTATAAGTCTTATGATTATTAACAGTATTGATATAAATAGCTAGTAATTTATATTTTTAAAGATGGGTAGCTAGTTCTAAGTAGTCTATGACTTCCGTTTATATTTATAGTTAATATTATTAAGACATACTAGTAGTATTACTAATATCTAGCTAATATAAGTGAGTATTATAAGTATTACTATAGTAAGTTTAAGAATAAAAAGCTACTATTAATATATTAAATTATAATTCTCTATATAGACTATTACAAAGCCTATATTAGTAAGTATATATATGTAATTAATATTCTATTTCTTTTTAGCTTTTCTATATTTCTAAATTCAAGCTAGGTTGAAACTAATAGTCATATTACTAAGTCTTTTCAATTGCATTTGCCTAGAGAGATATATGTAAGCTATAGTATACTACTGGATACTTTCCTATTATAGAAATTATCTATTAGATATTATATAAGGCTATCTACTAAGCGGGGGGCTGAATACATAAAACGCTATATATTATTTTTGAAATTGGATTGATATTTATCTATATATCATCAAGTATAGAGAATTACTATCTTCTAATCCGAGTAAATCTACTAATATTAAAGCATCATTTAATATACACTTAGTGTTTCTCAATTTCTATTCTTAAGTAACAATAGTCTTTTTAATTATATGTGATATTCTCTTCTATTTATTACATTAATACCTCTTTCTTAAGTATTTCTACTAACCCTTCTTTTATACTTTTCGTAGTAATAGAAAAATATATTCTTCTACTTGTAAGTTATCTCTTGAGTATTTATAATATTTCTCTTTTTATAATAATGAAATCTTTCTCCTCTTACTCTTAGAGTGCTTCTTAGTAAGTCTTCTATAAAGTTCTAAAATAGAAGTCGTACTTTTTATATATATATAATAAATAAATATAAGAAATGTATTCATTCTTAATACTTAGATTACTATTGAAAGATATAGCCAATTCTCCCTATTATAACAATATGGCTTTCTAATATATACGTATTAATACCGTTATTCTTATTTATCAGAATACCTTCTAATATTTACTAATATAAGTTATTATATTGTTATAGCTACCTTATATATTTCTATAATTAATGATCGGGTCTAGGAAACAAAATATAGTCTAGAATAATAAGTTAAGAGAACATTTATAATTAATGTAGCTTTATAATATTCTAAATATTTATATTTCTCTAAACGTTATAATTTTAGAAATCTATATATTTATCAGTTAAATGATAACTACTAAGTCGAAATCTCTCTCGTATGGAATTCTCTGAATATTTTCTAATTTGAACTTTTGAATATTTTCAAAAAGTTACAGCTTTTACTAATAAGATAAGGAGCTATAGCTTAATAGTTAGTCTTCTTATTATATTTAAGATATAGGTAAGAGGTAGTATAATTATATCAATTCAAATTGAAACTAAAGTTAATAGTATTATAAACTTTATTTATTTATTTAGAATATATGAATATGTTACTGGTAGTAAAGAGCAATAATAAGCATTGATAAGTAAATATTATAAATTCCTATAATAATATCTATTTATATATAAAATAATACTTTTTCTGAATGTTTTGTCGAGGACAGATGAAAAGAAAAAGTTGCTATGATATTCAATTAAATAATAGTATTTATAATATTAAGTTAGTATATATTCTTTATTTCTTATATTACTTTTAAGAATTCATTTCTTCGTTTTTATAACTTTAGTCTCACTAGTAATTCCTGACCACTTTCTTTCTTAGTTCTCTAAGAATTAGAATAGCTATATTTGGCTAAGTAATTATTCATTTAAATATCTATCTAATACTTTTGATTTCCCTAGTAGGTAATATTAGATAATCTTCTAGAATATTAACTTTAGTAGAATACTTTACAATACTTAGAAAAAAAGATAATAGGTAATAATTTTATAATACTCCTAGCTTTAGTATTATGAGTTATAATATTAATATACTACTTACTTTTGAAATATTCGTATCTAGAGATATGTTTTATAATTATGTATAAGATATAGAAGGGGTATTGGTATTATGTATTATTATATTATATTATTAGCTTCTCCATATTAGGTCTTAAGGTCTCCTTACTCAATAAACTAAGGCCCTCGTTTGAGATCTTCTTTTTTTCTTATTATAATATATCTAGAATACTTTAAATACTAAGATAGGTAAATTGATATAGCTTTCTAGCTTTTTCTCATATTAGTTTTATGAAAGGAAGGATTATTATAATATTATAATTATTAAATCAGTTTCTTATTATTGTATCTGTCTACTTAATATAAATGGAATATTAAAGGATAGTAATAACGAATATTAATTTACTATAAATCTTTATCTCTTATTCCTAATGATCTTATTATGATTATTATAGTATACTTATTTCTATTTATGAGTAGAAGATTTAGTTACTTATTGATTATATAATAGATATAAGTCGTATTGGATTACTAAGTTAACTTGAATTTATCTCTTCTTCTTATTTCTATTTTTAAGCTTCTAGAAATTATAGTAGTATCTTGGAATAGCATATAGCTATAGTAAATCTAGACTGTTTATTTCTTATTATAGATTTCTAGAGATCCCTTTAAGAAGTATTATTATTACATCTCTTTAGATTATTCTTTATTAATTTATTGCTGGGTAGTAGTAAATAAAATTATTTAGTTACTTTCGCTTTATGTCTAGAATAATATCTAAACTCTTTACTCTATATATAAATCTAACTATACATTTTATTTAATAATAGCATTTATGCTACTACTAGCTTATCACTAGTTGAAATAGTAATACAATTACTTATTATTATAGATATTTATATTTCTAATACTAATAACTAATTTTATGGTAATACAAAACTTTATAATAATACTTAGGAAAAGCTTTATTAGAGATAAGGTTTAGTATATATGGTTTAAATTTATTATTAAGATCATGAGCTTAAGGAAGCTTTTGGATTTCTTGAAAATAGAAGAAAGTAGAATCCTTATAAGAGCTAGGTATTCTATAATCTATTACTCTTCTATATCTATATTTCTATAATAAAATTAGAATTTCCCTAAAATCTATATAGATATTTATAATTGAAGAAGTATATTATAAATATAGTACTACTTATATATAATCCTTATAATTAAAGCTATTAGTTTATTAGATTAAGCTTTAATATAATTAATCCAAAAACCTTTAATTAAAAGATAGCTCATAGATATTTGGAGAATAATTGTCTAGTTATTCTATAAGCTACTATAATAGGCTAATAATTTTAGAGACTAACGATCAATCGAATAGTACTTTAATATTAGTAGTTATGTTGAAGGTCTTCGATCTATTTAAAGTTATATACTTCTCGGAAACTATTTAAAGAAAGCTATACCTAGTAGTAAGCTCTTTCCTTGAAAGCCTTTTATTACTAGTACTAAGGAACTATTTTCATAGAAGAAACCTTAAGTAGTAAATAGATTTAGTTGATATAATAAGTAATAAATAAGGAAAGTATAGGCCTATATCTATTACAATTACTCTATTAAGGATTATAGTAGACTACCACTAATACTAACTAGCTAGTAATACCTATTGCTAGCTATTAATAATTACAAACTATTAATAGCTATTAGTAAGAGCTAATAGCTATTAGTAGTTACTATATTTAATTTATATAGCTAGAAAGCTCATAACTATTAGTTACATTTACTTATTATAAGATTCAAACTTACTATTTTTACTATAAAATATTAAAAGTCAGCTAGATATTAAGATACTATATCAAGTAAGTATACTTTATTATTGATATATTAGTATAATTTTCATTATACGATATTTTAGACTATTATAATAATATAGTTATAAAAGTTTTAAAAGCTATGGAATTATATTAGAAATATCTATATATCTATGTTTAGTTTCTTTTGCTCTATACCTGGAATAGTATCTAAGCTTTTTATTTTATATATAGACTTAACTATAGACTTTCCCCAATAACAGTATTTATACTAATACTAGCTTATAACTAGTTAGAATAGTAATAAAATCACTTATTCTTATAGATAATTATACTTCTAGTTCTAATATTTAACTTTATAGTAGTAGAAACCTTTATAGTAGTAATTAAGGAAAGTTTTATCTAGGTTAAAACTTAGTATATATAGCTAAAAGTAACTACTAAAGTTGTAAGGCTAAGAAGTTTTATGAAATTCTTAAGAATAAAATAAAATAAAGTGCTTATAAAAGCTACGTATTCTATAATTTATTGTTCTTCTGTGTCTTTTATAATAAAACTAAGATATCCTCCAAATCTATATAGCTTTTTCTAAAACAAAAACTATAGAATAGGTATAGAGATATCTAGCTATAACTATTATAATTAAAGCTATTATTCTTTTTAAAATAGGTTTTAATAAGATTAACCCGAGTACTATAATTAATAAATAGTCTATAAATGTTTAAGAGAATATTATCTCGTCAACTTATAACTTACTGTACTAAATTAATAATATTAGAAACTAAGTATTAATTAAATAGTATTTTAATATTAATACATTCCTATAATACTAGTTACTAGATATTATAAAATATTATAGTAATACGAATATAGAGGTTTTGAAAATTATCTAGTTATATTAAGAGTATTATATTTATATAAGTACTACTTATTTCTATATTAGTTATACTTGATATATTAAGATTATTTACTAATAATAATGAGCTAAGTCTTCCTATACTTATATAGAAATTATAAGTTAATTTATATTAGTAGTAGAGAACTTTTATATTAGTAGTATAAAGTTTTATTTCAGAGGTAGATAAGATTTAGCCTATAATAAGAGTATTGAAATTATAGATATTAAGGTTATAATGAATGCTTGAATAGAGTATTTGTAGTTAGTAGTAATTGAATCTCTCGAGATATATGGATTATATATTAATAGCTATAAAAGTATAAGGGTATAATGGTATAAGAGTATAAAGGTATAAGGTTATCGTAAAAGAAGTTATTAGTTATTTATTATTAAAAAGATTAATACGGGGTAGGTATACTAGTCATAGCTATAAAGAGTTTAGCTTTAGATTAACTAGGGGCTAGTTTTAGTAGTTAGTAGGGGGGTAGGAAAGCTAATGTTATACTTTAGGGGGTAATATATCTACTAATTATCGTAGTAGAGAGCGAGCTATCGGCCCCTTCTCTCTCTCTCTCTATATATATATATATATATAAATATTACTTATATATTAATTATACTTAATATATTAAAGTTACTTACTAATAGAAATAAACTAAATCTTACTATACTAATATAGAAATGATAAATTAACTTATATTAGTAGTGGAGAACGTTTCTATTAGTAGTATAAAGTCTTATCTTAGAGGTAGGTAAGACTTAGTTAATAAAGATGTTAAGGTTATAGTATATGAAAAATTCAACCCCATATTCAGTAAGTAGCTTTATATAATATCTCATATAAAATCTCTATAATAGAAAAACAACCTAGTAATATACTATAGCCAATATATATCTCTATGAATAAATACAGTTAAAAAGACCTAGTAGTATAGTATTTAGTTTAGACTTAGTAAGTACTTATAATATTAACTCATACTAGCTAGCTACTACTACTACTACTACTACTAGTATAGTTTTATAATACTAGCCTTATAAATAAAAGAGACTAACAGATTACTAGAGACTAGCTTCTCTTTATCTTTAGAATATAAGTTAATAGCTATCTATAATAATAATAATAATAATAATAATAATAATAATAATAATAATAATAATAATAATAATAATAATAATNATAATAATAATAATAATAATAATAATAATAATAATAATAATAATAATAATAATAATAATAATAATAATAATAATAATAATAATAATAATAATAATAATAATAATAATAATAATAATAAGAATCCCCTAAGCTACTATCTTTTACTAAACCTAACTCCCATAACGTTAATATAGCTATTAATCTTATTAAAACTATTAATAACTACAAAAACTATAGCTTCTTTTATAAAGCCCTAAATAAACTAGTATTATATAAAAGCAACTTTACTACTTTTTTGAACTCTCCCAAAATAGCTATAGTTAAATTGAGCTTCGAAGTATTATTAGCGGAAAAGCTTTTAGTATAGCTAAGAAATGTAAAATGAAAAGAACAGAAAGATCTAGTATTTAAAGATAAAGTATTCAGTAACAATCCTAAATATTTCGAATAAATATTAGAGATAACTTACTAAGTATTACTTGATTCCGAAAAGCTATATGTATTAGTATCCGCTATAGTTATTAACTAATAATTAAGAGAACTCAAGGTAGTATTATTAAGTAAGATAACTTAAAGTTAGAGATATTATATTATATAATATTAGTATAATATTGTTACAATTCGAAAACCTAAAGTAACTATAGCTATGGCTGTTAGTATAAGGTAGGTTGAAATATAGGTCTTAACTAAATACTTAATATTTTCTAAATAAAATAAAAGGCTTAGGTATTAAAGTTATATAATATTACGAATAATAAAGTATTACTAATTGATATTAGTTTGTGATAAATAAATATAAGAATTACCTTATTGAGTAAATAACTAAACGTAATACAAATTTAGAGTTAAATATAGAAATAATAATAATGTTCAGAGAAGATCAAACCTATATATTAATTTCCCTTTAATATTAGATTAAACAAAACAAAACTATAAAGAATATAAAAAGAATACTTTCTTTATTATTCTCAACTATTCTAGTTGAAATAGATATATAAAATTATCTATAAATAACAATAAGAATAATTAAGCTTCTTATATTTTATTAGTAAATAAAATAGAAGACCTAATTCCTTTATTCAAGTACTTAAAGTCTCTGAATATAAAAACTAAGTTTTAGCTATAACAAAAAGAATAGAATAAATACAATTTTTCAGTAATAAGATAACATATATCTCTATCTACTATCAATAATAAAGATATGAATGTTCTAGGTGGTAAACAGGTTTATAGGTTAAATAATTATATAACAAAGGAAACTTGATACAAAGCTATATAAATAGCTTAAACTATAATTAATACTTCACTATTAATTATTCAAAAGCCTTTAGTACTATTTTATAAGCATATCAATTAAAGATATATAATAATACTTTCTCTTTATTGAGAATAGACTTTAATATGATATACAATTACTATAGTATTTATTCATACTAGTTTTAATAAACCAATATATATTTATCTACTCTTCATTCTTTTTCAACATAAGAAAGGATTCTTCTGAATTTAATCTCAATATAAATTTCATTACATATAAAAGTAGTGAAAACTATGTTTTTATTTCTTTATCAAGTAAATTATTATATAGTTCAAATTAAAACCCTTAGCTTTACCATAATTATCTACAGAATATTCTTTATTCAATAAAATTTATTATTTCTCTCCATAATAAAATAGTTTCTATTTTGAATAAAAAACCTTATATAGCTACTTCAGCGTCCTATATGGACGATGTATTACTAGCTATTAAGAACCAAAAAACAGCTAATCATATATATAACTCTTCAAAGGAAAAGAGAACAATTTAGGGCCTAGGAAAACCTTCTATTTTCCTTAGTTATAATTAACCTATAAGCTGAAAAGAATAGTTTTTATTAATTAAACTAAATATACTAGAAGAATAATCAAGAAATATTAAAAAGAAACTATTTATAAATCTCAAATCCTTATAGATATTTATTTCAAGTTACTTAAAAATCAAGAAAGAGTTTTAAAATATAATAATTTACTAAAGCTTCTATCTAGAATCTCTTTAAAAGCTACTCTTAAGCGATTTTCTAAAGGTTAAGTAGTACTAATAAGTTTACGAAATACCTAAATTAGCTACTTTTAAGCCTCCTACTTTTAGAGGGATTAATTATAAAGAAGATTAACAACTCTTAATTAATACTACTAAAGAGGTTTAAGTAAAGGATATTATAGATTTTATAAAGAAAAACCTAAAAGCCTATATAGTTTTCTATAATTTCTATACTTTAAAAGCTCGAGATTACTAATATAAGTATTCGAGTTAAGCTTACCTAATAAGTTAGATCTTTAAGTATATAAATAAAGTATTATAGTATTAGTATTATTATATAGAGGAGGATATAGTAGTATAAACTATAAACTTCTATAACTACTTTAGTATTATAAATAATCTATATTTCTAAAATACTATTATAGTATATTATGAGATATTCTAGTCCCTGAGACTTAAATACCTTATTATAAGAGTAATAACTAAAGCTTAGTTTTAGAAATAGTAAAATATTATATATAAAGCTCGAGTAGTTAACTATACTCTATTTATTACTAGAGTATTATAAGTTTATAATTTTATAATTTCGCTAGCTTACTTACCTATTAAAGCTTATACTTAAAATTATATACTTATAATCTATAGCTATTTAGACTTAATACCCCTAAATAAGGTTATTTTAGTTATTATAAAAGTTATTTAATATTTCCCCGAGTCTCTCTAGTATAGTAAAATAGGCTATAGTACTTTTAATATCTTAACTAAAACCTCTATAACTACTTCGAATACTTGAAGTAATAAGAGATATTTCTAGAACTCTAATAAGCTTCTATACTTTCTAAAGTATAGCTTAAGCTATTCTTTAGTATATTATTATTATATATACTTTTAATTAGCCTATAAAAGCTAGGTACTAAATATTTTAACTAAAGAGAAGATTAAGTAGTTATTAGTTTTAGATTTAGACTTTTTAAAAAAAGTTTAGAGTTTTAGATAATAGTAACTATATAGCTAGTTTTCTAGCTAAGTTAGCTATAATATAGTATAATAAGTATATTATAAAGAAGGGTTTTAATAATACTTTTTCTAAGATTTTTTTATTTTTAATTTAGGTATTTTAGTTTATATTTTCTGAGATATAAAGTATTTTATAATATTTCGAGGAGTTCTAGTAAGAGACTATATTTATTATAATATAAAACCTATATTAATTAAAAGCTATAGAAATACCGAGATATTTATTTAGACTATAAGAAGTAAAGAAGTTAAGTTACGCTTCTATAATATTACCTTCTATACTACTCTAGTAATAAACCTTATTTCTTTTTAGTAGTTATAAAAATAAAAGTACTAGTAGGATACTAGGCTAAATTACNGTAGTTATAAAAGTAAAATTACTAGTAAGATATTAGGCTAAATTACTTATCTTAACTATAGAAGAATAATTATTCTAAGATTATAATAGTTAATATTTAATATAGCTAGTAAGTCCTCGAATATTATATACTTTATAAGAGATTAATTATTTTAGTTATATAGATAGTATAATATAAGTTTTTTTAGATATTACTAGTACTAGTATTATATTATAGATATTATTTAAAGATCCCTAAAAAGTAATAAATAGTTCTAGTACTAGTACTTAGGGTATCCTAGTAAAGAGTCTCTAAATTACCTTATCTCTACTATACGAGGTATTTATATTACTAATAGTTATTCAAAGTATAATAGATATTAGTTTATTTAGGGGGTATATAAGGTATATAGTATTAGTAAAACTAAATAAAAGATTTGTTATATAAAATATAAGAATATTTTATATACTATTTCTAAGGAGTATATTATTTTTGATTTTTACCCCTACTACTAGGACTATAGTAGCTATATTTCTATTTTAATATTTATAGATTAAGCTACTAATTAGTCTTAGGACTTCTATCTTATTAACTATATTAGAGCTATAATTATAGGAATATTTAAGAGTTTTATAGTATTTTTTAAATATTAATATAGTATTAATATTAAGGTTTTTAAATATAATAATAAAGTTCTTAGATATAAGAAGTTAAAATTAGACTTTACTTCTTAAAGTATATACCTCGAGCTATCTATTCTATATACCTAAAGCTAAAATAGGGGTACTAAATATATTAGAGCTATTATTGAGACTTATATAAGAACTATAAAGTATAATAGTAAGCTACCCTATAATCTCTAGCTTAAAACTTTATAAGCTATGGTATTTCTTTATAACTAAATACTAATATACTTTTTAAGCTAGCAAATACTATATAAGAAATTTTACAAAACTACTTAATAGGATAATACTATAAAGCTAGACTTAACTTACTTTTATATTTATA
>RYZW01002167.1:0-14285 GCA_004367215.1 Colletotrichum trifolii
TAAAGTTAAAATATAACTAGCTGGTATACCTCGAAAAACATACTTTTATTAGCTTTTTAATTAGTTATACTTTAACTAACTAGTATCAAGTATAGAATTTACTCTAAAATAAAGTTATTATAACCCATAATATTTCTTTTAACAAAACACTTTTTTTTAATAGAGATTTAACTTCTCTATAAGATAATTTCAAATAGTTTAATTCTAACAAAATTACTCACTAGTTATAAGAATAAATAACTATAGTAGAACTGTTTAAAATTAACTTAGTTATTTATTTAAACCTAAGTAAAAAGTTTAATAAGGTAGTTAATATAATAGGAAGTAACTATAGTAATTTAAAGTCTTATATTTATATAGTAATTACCCCTAAGCTTTATAAGGTATTTAAAACTACGAAGTTTATATTAATAACCCCTCTAAAGTCACCTACTATATTTTTCTACGATCTCGTTTATATAGATAAGACTATAAAGGAGCAAGGAGTTCAGATATTACTAAAAAGGGTTAAGTATAAGGGATAGATAAAANTACCCTATAAAAGAGTAGGGTAGAATATTCCAGAGAATATTCAACTATAAGTCGAGTACTACTATAGAGTAAACACCTATAGCCTAATATTTTAACAAAATCTAATATAATAACTAGTAAATAATATACTTCATAGTTACTAAACTAGTATAATCATATATAAAATTATAGTACATAGATATCTATAACTACTTGCTATGATAAAAAGCCTAATAGAGGTATTTTGAAATTAGATATATACTTTTAGGGGACTTTATAGTTAATAGTTTTATAAAGTTTCTCTAGAACTACTAGTTTAGTACTTTTATTATTTAGATTAATATAATAGACTAGTTAAATTACTTAAAAGTATAATACGAAAAAGAACTTTGAAAAATCAGGAATATTAGAAATATAGAAATACTTAAAATACTTCTTAGTAAATAAGAAGTACCTAAATAACTTGAAAATAGTACTATTTTTTCTATTATAAAAGTAGAGGTTTAATAAGGTATCGGTAACGCTATACTGTAAGGTATACGTTAACGCCTAAAGCGTGTACGCCTCCATATATATATAGTATACGTATCTATATACCCTATAGGTATAAGGTATACGTGGCTATATACTTTTATCCCCCCTAGTAATACCTATTATTAGTTATAGCTAAGTATTATAGTATACTATAGATCTAGAGTTTTATATACTTTTGCGTAAGTATGTAATATAATAATAATAATAACGAATACTAGACCTTTTTATACCTATATAACGAGATTATGTATAGTATATATTACTTTCCAGATAAACTACTACTAATTAGTAGTTGACTTATCTATCACTACTACTATAGATTAGTAAGGTTTTTCACGCGAGAAAAAGCAATTATATCTTTTACCTGAAAAGTATAAGTAAAACGACTTACCTAAAAGCTAAAATAAGAAGAGAAATTATGAGTTCAACTTAGATACTTTATAGATATTACTTCACCCTTATCCCTAGTAAAGTACTTCTAAATTAATATACTAACTTTATTCTATGAAATACTAAAAATATATATTATACTCCTCAGCGCATACTAGAAAATATTTAGTAAATATAAACCTTTTAAGAATACTTAGGATTTATAGTATCCCTACTCCTTCCTCTTAAAAAACCTCTATAACCTCTTAAAAACCTTTAAAAAAACTATTTTAAGATAAACTTTCACTATAGCTAGAGATAAAGTACCCCTAGTAGCTATTACTAAGACTTAAATCAGGCTTTTAGTAATAGCTTACTAGAGTAATAACCTCCCCCCTCTTAAGAAATACCTATAGTACGCGGGATTTACATTATCCCACGCCTCTTATGCTTTCTCGAGAGATCTCCCCCTCTCGAGAAACCTCTATAGTATACGGGATTTATATTATCCCGTACCTCCTATACCCTCTCGAGAGATCTCCCCCTCTTAAGAAACTTCTATAGTATATAGGATTTACGTTATCCTATACTTCCCCCTCTCGAGAAACCTCTATAGCATATAGGATTTATAGTATCCCGCGCCTTGCTCCTGAAAGTAGTAGCTATACTATCCGAGGCCCCCATAGCCTTACTACCCTCCGAGGCCCCCGTAGCTTTACTACCCTCTAAGCCCCCCGAGGCTATACTTCTAAAAGTAGTAGCTATACCCTCTAACCCCCCTATAGCTTTACTGCTCTCCGAGCCCCCTATAGCCTCGCTCCCGAAGCCTGTAAAGCACCCTCCTCTACCGACATTAACAGCCTCACCAGTATCTAACCCCCTATAATTTTACTCTTAAAACCTATATACCCTTATAGTAGCCTCCCCCGATTACCCTAAAAACTACTCCTCGAAAAAAGCCCCAAAGCTATAGTTAAACCCTATATTTAGCCTCAAAAATACTTTAAACTATACTTTAAAGAGGTTTATTAAAAGGTTTAAATAGTTCAAACTATATAGAGGGATAAGGGGAATAAGTAGCTTAAGTAGAATAAATAAAAAAGGGGTATTTAGATGTTATTAGGTAAAAGGTAAAAGGATCGCTTTTGATGCTATTTATGCTTATTATTAACGCTATTTTTAATAGCATTTTTAGCACGTAATTATAGCGTTTTTAGCACGCGATTACAGCGTTTTTAGTACTAGCTTTTATATGTAAATAGAGGGGTATAAGGTATATAGTAAAAAGAAAAAGTTACTAGTGTCGGTAACACTATACTATAAAGTATGTATTAATACTTGAGGCGTGTATGCTTCTATACGTATACGGTATATATGTCTATACGCCCCATAAGTATAAGGTATACGTAGCTATATACCCTTATCCCCCCTAGTAACACCTATTACTAGCTATAGCCGAGTGCTATAGTATACCGTAGATCTAGAGCTTTATATACTTCCGCGTAGGCATATAATATAACAATAACGATAACAAATACTAGACCCTTTTGTACCCATACGACGAGATCACGTATAGCGTGTATTACCCTCCGGATAAACTAATAAGTATTTATACTAATACTAGTTTATAACTAGTTAAATAGTAATAAATTTACTTATTATTATAGACAATTATACTCCTAGTTCTAATATTTAACCCTATAATAATAGAAAACCTTATAATAATAGTTAGGGGGAACTGTATTAAAACTAAGGCTTAATATATATAGTTAAAAGTAACTACTAAGGTTATAGGATTAAGAACCTTTTTAAACGTCTTAAAAATAGAATAACATAGAATACCTACTTCGAGATATAAAAGCTAGGTATTCCGTGATCTATTACTCTTCTGTAACCTTCACGATAGAATAAGGGTATAAGGGTGTGAGGTTATCATAAAAGGAGTTATTAGTTATTTATTATTGAAGAGGTTAATATAGGGTAAGTATACTAACTATTATAGCCGCGAGAGGTTTAGCTCCGGATTAACTAGGAACTAGCTATAATAGTTAGTAGGGGGATAAGAGGGTTAAAATTATACTTTAGGGGGTAATATATCTACTAATAGTTATAGTAGAGAGCGAGCTATTAGCCTTTCCCCTAGTAATACTATAAATATAAAATAACGAGAATTATTATACTATATATTCTTAAATTAAATATACTAAGGATAGTTTATTTAAAGATCTATATTAATCTCCTTTGGAGGGTTACTAGTAACCTTTTACTTAAATAGGAAATTATTAATTTTCAGCTACAATTCATAGTTGATAATAATAGCTAAGTAGAATAAGAAATTAAAGATACTTTAGTAGTAAGATAGTATTAAATAAGTAAGAAATAGTAATAATAGGTTTTTAAGAAATAGAAAGTATTTATAAATATTATATAAGAAGTAATAGATAGAATATAGAAAATAGAAGTATTAGGTTGGTTTAAAGTATATTTTAGGCTAATTAATATATATAATAGAGATTTTAAGAAAGTAGTTTTAATATACTACTAGTAGGGAGGAGGGTAATATTATAAGTTATACCTAACTAGTTAATTTTGGTTTTACGTAAATCTTAATAATTATATTTAAAAAGTTGAGTATTAGTAGGCTACTAGTAGGCTTCTAGTAGTACTTTTAAGTAAACCTTTCATACCTTTTACGAGAATGTCTTTTTTTATTCCTTAGTTCTAAATAAATAGTATTTATACTCTTTTTAGGCTGAATTATAGTTTAGGCCTAGTTTTTCGTATTATTTATCTCTTAATATCTAAACATAAATAGTTATAATATAGCTAGTTAGTATTTATATCTTTAATATTAGTACTATACTTTCTATTTTCCTTATTAGTTTTACTAAAATATAGACTTTCTAGTATATAGTATTTTATACATAAGAAGTATATTATAAATATAATCACTTATAGCTTTTAGAAAAGCCAGAACATTTTCTATGTACTACTTCTCTTCTTTTATTTAATAACTCTTTAATATAATATAGTATGGATTCTTTTAGGTTATTAAACAAAATTATCAAATATAATAAAAGCTTATATAATATTTTAAAGATAAAGATTTACAATTTTTACAATTACTACTTTAAGCTTAGTATTTTATACTATATATAAGTAATTATATTTTAAGTATATTGAAAGGTTAGACGTTTAGATATTATTTGTAATATATAAATAATTTTAATTTCAATTTGTAGTTTGAATAAATTACTTGATATATTGAAATCTTTTTTAAAAATAATAAGTATAAATAGTTATATTTCCCTTTTTAGTAAAATATTATGTTTCACGTATTATAGCAGAACGTTCTAAAACAAATAGAAAGTAGGCTTTTGAGACCTTTAGATTAAAAGTTATCTATATCTACAAAGCCATTCCACTATACTTTAATATCAATATAATATTATATTTCTAACTTATCAGTATATATTATAATATATCTAAATGCAATCAGCCTTCTTTAGGCTTGTAATAATATCCTAGGATTTCTATTATTAGTTATAATTCATTATAAGTAGTACTATATTAATATAAGAGTTATAATATGTCTCGAATAGTAGAACTAATAACTAGGAGTAGATTAATGATTAGTTTCAAACTAACTATATATACACAACCCTTCTTAAGAATATCTTTGAACATTTTATAGAAGTATATTTAATATTCTATCTATGTTTCTACCCTATAATATTTTGATTTATGTATATTATATAAACCTTCATTCCCTCTTATATTTATATATAGTTATTTAAATGACATATATTATATATAGTAAAGTAGATTATTAGTCTATAAGAAATAATTTTGAGAATAGATATATTCTATTCAATAGATAAAAGTTACATATTCATTTCAGAGTATATGTTATATTAACATATTAAGTCTTTCTTCAAAATTATAAAGATATTAATAGTCTAGATAATAATTATAAGGCTTCTTTAAGAGAAAATAAGTATAATAATACTAGTTATATTGAACCTCTTTGATCTTTTTAAAGTAATATGCCTCTCGGGGATTCTTTAAAGGAAGCTATACTTAATAGTTAGCTCTTCCCTTAAAAACTCTTTAATATTGATATTAAGGAATCATTACATAGGGAAAACCTAAAGTAGTAAATATAGTTAGTAAATATAGTAAGTAAAAACTGGAAATTATAAGCCTATTTATCATAATTACTCTTTAGAATTTATCACAATAAATCATCTAATATTAATACTAATTAGCTAATAGTACTTATAATTAATTATTAATAGTTGCTAGTTATTAATAACTATTAACAAAAGCTAATAACTAGTAGTAATTACTATATTTTACTTACATAATTAGGAAGTATATAGCTGCTAGTTATAGTTACGGACTATAGGATGTAAACTTATTACTCTTACTATAGAAATAGTAAAGGCCAGCTAGAAATTCAACTAGTACGTCAAGTGGGATATATAGTGGTGCTATTATATATTATTAAATATAATATAACCTTAAAGATAGTTTTTATATTCTTTTAAAATAATCTTCTATATTATCCTTTAGTGAAAATTATATTACTCTTAATAGAAATAAAAGTAACAAAGACTATTAAGATTAAGAAGTATTTTATATTCTTATAAAAAGAAATACTTCTAGTAGTAACAATACTACTACGATTATTATATCTACTTTTATATTTGAAGACTTTGATTTAAGTATTATCTTTCGAAGGGTCTTATCTAACTTAGGTATTTCTTACTTCTTAACTACTAGATATTTATTATTTACTACTTTTAAATAAAGAGTTAATTCTTCTATTATCCTTACATTTTTAGAAGAGAAATTAGTAACAATATGACTTAGTAGAACTTTCCTAATGATAAGATTTAGAATAAGTACTACATCTATGTTTCTTAGAATTATAATATTTAATATAATGTTACATTATATCTTCTTTTTATTTTACTTCATAGATATAAATTTCTTTGATACTATATTTAGTAATAACTATGAACAGCTTTACTAAAATAATATATAAATATAAGTTATATGAGAATAGAAATATTTAAAGATACTTCTTAATGAAGAAAGAATAATTATTTCTGTATACTCTATAGCAATAGAAATATAGGAACTATACTACTATTTTCAATTTCTAACTATTATATATCTCTATATTAGTCTTAGTAATATAAAGCCCGTAACTAAATATGATATTTGTAAAGTATTTAAGAAATATAAATATCAATATTAACTATGTAATATTATCTTTTTATCTTTATATCTTACTTTTTATAATAATATGAATTTTAAGTTGAGTATTATTATTAATGTTATCTATATTTATATTTACCTTATTCTCTGTATTATTAATATCATAATAACATTTAATACTACTAACTCTTTGCTAAGTACTCTAGCAAAGATGATATAAGACGCGTTTGAGGTATATTAAATTCATATATATTAAGACTTCTTTTATTTTATTATTATTAATATAGATATGGTATTTTAATTCAAACGTTCTAAATTGGACATAAGAATAATAAGATCAATAATTTATTCTATTGCTATTGAGATACATAATAATATTAGTAAGATTAAATATTATTTTATATTTCTCTATTATATTTATCAGACTTACTATGATAGAATACTTGTTATTACCTAAGAGGTATTTCTTCAGGTAATATATAGAGTAATTAATACTACTATCAGGTTAAATGGACTTATATCTATTCTACCTATCTCTAGAATACATTTATGCTTTGTAGAAAATTGAACTTTTTCTTAAATGTTATTATTTCAATTTACATTATGTAAGAGACTATACAAGAAAGTTATTATAAATATATGAAGTACGTTATTAATATTATTTTAGTAATATATAATAATCCTAATATTTCCTATATTGTAGAACCTTTACTTTAATTCCCTATATACAAATTTAGTAATAGAAAGATAACTAGTAAAGCTTACATTACCTCTTGATTACTGATAGTAAAATATACATTCCTAGATTTATAACTATAAGCTTATATCTAAGGAGATGTCTTGTATTTTAATAGATTAAATCTGAAATTCTATACTTACTACAAATTATAATGTTAAATAAGTTCAAAAATAATAAAATAACAAGACGTTATATAAAGTCTTATAATTCTGAATAAATAAAACATTTATCTTACATACTATTATCTCGAAGAATATAGATATTTTATTGACATCATAAAACACTTAAGTAGTTACTTTAACTTAAAATATCTCTAGAAATACTTTATTATGTTAACTTAATAATAGTCTTATAATTCTAGATTTCATAATTTATAGACTTAGCATAAACCTAAAGATATTCAATAATACTACTTTACTAATCAGAAACTTCTAATTCTTAGTTTATATACTATTTGTAGAGGAAAGTTTAAATATATTGAGTAGTACTATAATATTCCTAAAATTATGACTTTTAATCTTATATATTATGTTTTAATTTACTCAGCAAATGAGTATTAATTTAGTAATATATAGAAACTTATAGTTCTATATAATCTTTATACATCTGTCTATAACTGTTTCTATATATATTCAAATATATAATAAATATTATACGATATCCTTACTTTAAAGAATATTGATTCACTATTCTTTTATGTAATAAATAATATATTAGTTTAATTATAAGTATTTGATATAATTCCTATGCCTATAGGTCTTATGATGTATAAGTCTATAATTATTGTATTCTTTCTAGACTTTAGCTAGATATCTTATTGTATAATATATTTTATAATTAAAGACTAATTAGATATATGAATAATAGTAGACCTCTATACTAAAAGTATTATTGTAATACTTAGACTATTATATAGAAGAATGATTGAAAGGAAATATTAATACTTTTATAAGTAATATCATAGAGATTACTTAGTATAGCTTTGTTTTCTATGGATAATTTGAGAATTTGAAGCTTTATATTATTAATAGAATTAAGGATAAAGATACTTATAAAACATACAGAAAGTTGAGATTTATAATTCAAGATTTTAGGAATAGCAATAAAAGTGAAATATTAATATAATTACTGATAATTTAATAGAGCAACTAGTAGTTAATTCTAGCTATAGTCTTGATTTACTTCTAATATAGTAGTATAATAGTATAATTCTGCAATATTATATAAGCCTATATTTGAATTAAATTAGAATTTGTAAAGTCTACTATGATAGAATTCGCTCTATACTTCAAGGGATAATCTCTTCTAGACTTTACTATAACTATTATTGAGTTGTTATATAACTTTATTAAGGCTAATATATGTTAGTAAGTAGTATATTCTAAACATAAAAAACAATAACTATATATAGAGACATTAATATATTATTTATGTTTCCTTTTCTTATATTCTAAAAACTATATACATATAGCTTTATAGATATATCAATCGATAATATTCTTCACGTCTTAGATATTGCTTTCTTTTATTATAGAAATCAAAAGTTCCAAATGTCTTTCTCAAAAGCCCAGTCTTAAACAGTATTTTTAAAGATAGTAATATCAATATTTAATAGAAATATCGTGGTTCTTAATAATAGTATTTTCTATTCATACTAAAATTACTAACAATAGAAAAGTTACCATTATTTATATATATGTATATAATATCTAAAATATTGAAGAAGATATATATTAAGTAATATATATGTAAAATATATCTTATTTTAATATATTAGTTAGAAATACTACTTGGCTTGTCTTCTATCACATAAGAATAATACTCCTTTACTAATGAGACTATCATGTTTAACAAATATCTCAGCTAAAAATTAAACATCTTAATTATAGACTTAACTTCATATAGCTTAAGCTTTCTAAGATATAGCTTTATATCTTTATTAATAATGTATTTATTAATCATATTAATTTCTTGTCTTGATTGACATTTATAACAATCCTAGACTGAGAAACTATTACTAATTATATCTAATTTGATTACCAAGATAGATTTATATATCATATTTCTATTAAAGGTAGACGAATTATTAAATAGTATTTGTTTTCGAGATTTATATTGTAATAATTAATATAGACTTTGTTTTTACTAGAATTATAGTATTTGAGAATAGTTTCTAATATTAAGGATTATTTTAAGCTTCAATTAATATACATATTAATTTATATTTACTATATTAGTATCTTATACAACTTCATATTATTTAGTTATCTTTACTCTATACTCACAATAGTATCTAGGCTTCTTTCTTTATATCTAGACTTAATTATTACTTTTACGCAATAATACTATTTAGACTAATACTAGCTTATAACTAGTTTCAATAATAATAGCATTACTAATAGTTATAGATAATCATACTCCTAGTTCGAATATTTAGCTTTATAGTAATAAAAGATTTTATAATGATAGTCTATATAGGAAAAGCTTTATTAAGATAAAAGCTTAACATATAGAGCTAAAGGTTACTATTAAGATTATAAAGTAGAATATCTTTTGAAACCTCTTAAGAATAAGATAGAATAAATTGCTTATAGAATCTAAGTATTCTATAATCTATTAGTCTTCTACATCTTTTATAATAGAATTACAATCTCTTTAAAACATAAGTAGAGAAATATATTATAAGTATGATAACATTTATCTATTATTCCTATAACTCAAACTACTAATTTATCAAATCAAGACTGAATGAAATTATCTTAAAAGCTATAATTAACAGGTAACGTATAAATCTTTAAACCATAATTATCTAGTTATCAAATAGGCTATTATCTGAAGCTAATTACTTTAAAGACTATATATTCATTAGATAATATCTTAATATTAATATATCATTATAATACTAACCATTAGATACTTAAGGGTATTATATATATATAACTATAGGAGTTTGAAAGGCTATTAGGTTATCTAAAAGATATTTATTTCTATGTAAGTATTATTGAATATTACATATGTTTGATATTTTAGGATTGTGTATTAAAAAGAATAAACTAAGTCTTATTATATTGATGCAGAAATTATAAGTTAATTTTCATTAATAATAGAAGACGTTTATATTGATAATATCAAGTTTTATCTCAAGGATAAGTAGAGCTCAGTCTAGGAAAAATCAAAATTATAAATAGTAGAATTAGAATAAATATTTCAACAGAATACTTATACTTAGTCGTAATTAAAGATCTTGAGATTTGTAATTTCATAAAGCTATAAAAGTATAAAAGTATACGGGTATAAGAATATAAGTTTATTATAGAAGGCAGTATTAGTTATTTGTTGTTAAAAAGGTTAGTGTAAAGTAGTTATACTAACTACTATAACTATAAGGGGGTTAGCCTCGGATTGACTAGAAGCTAGGTATGATAATTAGCAGGCAGGTAGGAAAGCTTAATAATGTTAGACAAAAGTATTTTATAGTTAGTATTATAAGACAGGCTTTTAGCTTGTTCTCTATTAAAACTATTAGTAAATATATTTTCCTTTAAAATATGACTTTAGCCTCTTACCTCCTTACTAATTTCTATAACTTACTTCTAGTCAATTGAAGTCTAAATCTCTTATAGCTATAATGGCTAGCATACCTACCTTATATTAATTTGTTTAATAATAGATAATGAATTAGTCCTTCTTTGTTAACTCTTTACTTTTATGCTTTTATAACTTTATAGCTTTATACAATTCAAATAGTTCAAGACACTTAATTGTTATTAGTTACAAGTATTCCATTTAGATATCACTCTAACGTCTTTATGATAAACTAAGCCTTACTTACCCCTATAACAAAACTTTATATTATTAATATAAAAGTCTTCTACTATTAATATAAGGTAATTTATAGTTTCTATATAAGTATAGTAAGATGTAGCCTACTCTTATTGGTAAGTAATCTTGATATATTAAATAAAGCTAATGTATAAATAATACCTATCCAAATAAAGATATCTCTTATAGAAAAGCTCTATAATCATAAAACTATAATATTCTGAAATATCTAATAACTAGTATTATAGTAATATATTAATTATAGAATACTGTCTAATCAATATTCGATCCCTAATATTATAGGTTTAGTATGATAAACTATAGACTCACTATATATTATTCTTTTAAGATTCTCTAAACTACTTATAAATTATAATACTTAGGATAATTCTACTAATAATTATTCTGATAAAGTAATAGCCTGAATTATAGTATTTATAATTGAGTATTTCTATACTTAGTTTATAAGTTTCTTTTAATAATTAGCTCTATAGATCTTTAGGAGGTTTTAATTCTACTATAAGAGATATAGAAGAAGAATATATTATAAGATACCTAGGTTTTATAGGTATTACTTTATTTTATCTCATAGAGATTTATAAGTATTCTTAACCCTATAGATTTACTTATTCTTTCTATTTATATATACTAAACGTTAGCTAAGATAAAGGTCTTCTTAATTATTACTATAAAGTCATCTATTACTATAGAGTCAAAGATTGAAATTAGAGGTATAATTATCTATAATAATAGGTTATATTATTACTATTCTAACCAGTTATAAGCTAAGACTAGTATAAATACTTTTATTAAGTATAAGTTTTAGTTAAATCTATATATAGAGTAAAGAGCTTAGATACTGTTCTGAGTATACAATAGAAATAACTAGAAAATTAATATTATAATATGAACATAATTATATCTCTATTATAACTTTTATTAAATATAGTAGATTAATAGAAATAATGATATTGCTAGTATTTCTATCAAGAGTGTTCTAAATCATATTCTCAAATAGTTCCCAACTCAAATTATAGAGCTATTTAAACAGGAAGGTTAAATAATCTAAATAAAACAGATAAATATATATTTAAGAATTCTTAGGACAAAACAATATAGATTACTAAAATTGCTATTTTATATATAAATAAATAGGCATTAGAATATATAGTAAAAAGAAACGATCAGTAGTGTCAATTGAACTAAGTTATTAAATGTGTAATAATGATAAATATCATTATATATATAGTAGTATACTTTCTGAATCTTATTAGTAATAAATACTAGATATCTAGTACTAGCTTTTGCTAAATGTCTAGTAATTAGTAAGTAATCACTATACTTTATATCCAAAGTCTTATATAATCCTATTTATTATATAATACACTAATAATAATAATAAAGAATTAGAATACTACTTTATACCTATATAGTAAGATTATATTGAGTATATATTACTTTCTATATAAAGTAATAAATAATCTTATTTATATGAAAAATCTTTAACTTATTTAAAGTTATATGCGTTTTAATAGTCTTCGAAAAAGCTATACTTAGTAGTTAGTTCTTGCTTTATATGTTCTATGGAGGATACTGAAGCTAAGGAAGAATTTAAGTAAAAGAAACCTCGAATCATAATATAATTAATTAATATAATAAATTTAAAATAGAAAACTTATATAGGCTTATATCTATTATCCTTATTTTTAAAAGATTGAAGATATTTATATAATATTAATATTAGCTAATTAATAATACGTATTTCTAACTGTTAATAATTACTAGCTATTAATAAGTATTAGTAAGAACTAAAAACTAGCAGTAAATACTATACTTAACTAATATAACTAGAACACATTAATTACTAATCATACTTACTTACCACAAAATACAAACTTACTACTCTTACTACAAAATAGTAGAAGCTAGCTAGATATTAAACTACTATATTAAGTAAATATTAAATACTATTAATAAGATATTATTACGGGTTATGCCTAGCTAGTTAACTCTAGCTCTACCTAAGTCTTGACAACTATACTTAAGAAGTTAGGTACTAGTAAACTACTAGTAAGTTTCTAGTATTATTTTTAAATAGACTTTTTATATTTTTTATAAGAACTTCTCTTTTATTTTTAAGTTCTAAATAAATAGTATTTATATTCTTTATAGTTAAATTATAGTTTAAAGCCTAGTTTCTTATATATTTAAAACTCAGATTTATCCTTTATATAAGTAATACTAAGTTAAATATAGTTTTTTACTAGTTAAGAAAAAATACTAATTAGTAGAATACTATTTCTAAGTATAAAGAATATTAGGTTAAATTTAGTTTTTTATTAAATAGAAAGATTAAAGTAAAGTATTACTCTCTACTAGTTATAGTTTTTAAAATATTATTAATAGAATATAGTTCCTAATAAAGATTTATAATTAAGTACTAAGGCTAATTATTATTATAAAATAGAGGGAACTAATATTTCCTAAGAGATTTCTATAACTAGTATTACTATAGAAGAATTACTATAATAATATCTGAATATAACTATTACTTTACTTCATAAGAGAATTATAGTACTTACTACTAGGCTAATAGAGAAGGAGTTAGAACCTTCCCCTAATACTACTACTACCCCCCTAGAGTCTATTTATATAGTTTTTACTTTTAAAAAGAAACTTTTCTTTTTCCCTAATAAGTTTTTAAATAAAAGAAAAAAGTATAATACCTAGGCTTATTAGATAAGAAGAAAATCAAAGATTAATTAGGATTTCTTTAAAATAGATAAGTAGAAGTAATATTTAGTTTATTCTTATTTAAACTTTGAAGTTTAGTAAATAGTAGNTAGTTTATTCTTATTTAAACTTTGAAGTTTAGTAAATAGTAGAAATCTTTCTTATAGCTAGAAGATTAGGGGAAAACTAAGATCCCTAAACCTTTATAGTTTACTTAGATTATATTTACCTAGATTCTAATATTTAATCCTGAATTATTATTAAGTTATAGTCTTTCTACTAAAGAAATACTAAAAAGATTACTACTTTTCTCCTATAATTTAAGAAAATTCTTATAAATACTAGAAATTAT
>RYZW01002168.1:0-13670 GCA_004367215.1 Colletotrichum trifolii
TCTACTAATAATATCTTAGGGATTATAACTAGTAAAGAGTAGTATTTTACCCTAGTTTTTCTATTTAATAAAAAACTATACTTAACCTAATATCTCTTATATTTAAAAATAATACTCTACTAATTAGTATCTTTTCTTAACTAGTAAAAAGCTATACTTAACCTAGTATTATTTATATAAAAAATAAATCTAAATTCTAAATATATAAAAAGCTAAACTTAAGCTATAATTTAGCTATAAAAAATATAAATACTATTTATTTAGAACTAAGGAGTAAAAGAGAAGTTCTCGTGAAAAATATAAAAAGTCTACTTAAAAGTAGTACTAGGGGCTTACTAGTAGCTTACTAATACTTAACTTCTTAGGTATAGTTATTAGGACTTGGGTAGAGTTAGAGTTAACTANCTAGCTAGGCGTAGCCTGTAACATTTTCTATAATTTCCTCTATTTAATCTTATTAAGTATTTTAATTAGAATAATATAAGTAACTCTATTTATTACTATTTAAGGTATTTTAGGTATTAATACTATATAAAAAACTTAATTAACTTCTAGGTATTATATAGGGATTTGTATATAACTATTATTACTAGGTAATACTAATAATAATAGTAGTAACTCTTTAAAAATAACTTTTTAATAATTAGTTATTAGTTTAAATAATATTAAAGTACTATATTATATTACTTATACTAATAAGAAGAAGTATTCTAATTCTACAACTTTAGCTATATATTAGTTACTAGAGTCTGAGGAGTCACTTTTATTCCTAAAATCTATATGATTTATATTAATATTATTAGATATATTAGGTAATTTAGGGAATAAATTATCAGGATCTAGTTAGCTTTTAGGGTTAGACTTAATTATTAATACTATATTTAAGCTAGGGTTATTAATACTAATATTAGTTTATAATATTAAAGTAGTAAATATATATTCTTATTCTACTAGATCTTTTAAGAATATATTTAGAATATATTAGGAATACTTATAGTAGTAATAGTAGTAATAGTGGTAGTATGCTTTTACTGAGATAGTCTTACCCTACTCCTTATATTATTTTATCTCCACCTATAGCCCTATAGTAATAGTCAGGTTAGGTTAGTAGTAATAGTCAGGTCAGGTGAACTAAGGACCTAATAGTCGGGTGAACTATACCCTTAACTAAGCCCAACCCAAGTACTTAGTAGCTGAAGATCTGGTGTTGATCACGGAAATACCTATCCCACACGCCACGCCGAACTATCCCGTCCAGTCTCCCGCATCCGGGTATAACTTTCCGGGCTCCACCGCTTCCAGGGGTTGCTCTCGTGCTATTTGGCAGCCTGCAAACTGTACATGGGTGTTTCATTCGTCGCCAGATCAAGGTCCGAGGACCTAGACCGTTCGTTGGAAGAACTTCAGCCGCGCTTGCTACCTGGTCTGCATGATGGTCTTTCATCCTTCAAAGACTGAGGCAACTGAGCTGTCGTTCTGGGGGAGGCAGCCCATTCAAGCGGGTGACGATTTTAACTAGGTGTGCCGCTGACTCCCCTACTGACCAAGGCGATGCGATCCAACGGCAGAATATGATATCACCCACTTGCCTTCTCAACATCAATGAGACTATTATATTGCCGCCGGGAGCGTTTGAAGATGATTGATTTCTGTCTCGGACTTTCAACTAGACTGGCCGCCTTTCGCATGTATTTGTGCCCATACAACGACCTCTCACCATGTCAATAAAAGTCAAGTTGGGAAGACTGCAGAGCGCACGCCAATCCAGGTCCGCCGAGAGTGACAAAGCACAGTATGGACGCGGCTTAGCAGGTCGTCTGACGTGCAGCTGGCTGGTTGAACAAACAAGTTGTAGTTGTTACTCGGCAGTTGAAAAAGACTCAGCTCCAACAGGAAAGGCCTCGATGTAATCATAAACAGATACGGTTTAACTCCCGGTCCAGGACGCACACGCATAAAATTATGCTTAGTGCTGCCGGTACACTCTATTGTTGAATAAAGCTGAGCGAAAAGGTATTTACAGAAAAATGCGGCTCAAAGTACCCTAATGTTCGGGGTCGGAGCTTTAACAGACTCAACGGCGTAGCCGGTATTCTGGATTTGTTTCATCAATTTTCCATCGCACGGGAAATTACTGAGCTCTGTATTGCCAATGTGACGTTGAACTCGCAGCCCACCCGAAACCCACCCGGGCAATCTTGACCCAAGTCTCGTCGGACAGGCCGTTGAGAGGACAACTCGGACGCCGATCTGAGGTCGTACTGGAAGTGCCCAATAACTGCAAGGTTTTTGGATATTAAGCAGTTGTTGCGACAATTCCATGCCACTGCAACTGCTCAGGCGTTGAAGATCAGAATATGTCAAGTATAACTACTGAGCCATGTGCAAACTACTGGGGTATATGCCTTACAAAGACTTTGCAGCTTTGCATTAGGTAGTTACCTGCGATAGGCATCGAATATCGCGGGTCTTGGATTATCAGTGAGTGCTGTGGGATTGAATCCAAATGTTTGATCGGGAATCTCCGGACGCGCTGGGAAAATACTTGTCAGATGAAACCCAGACAAGCATGCTTAATCAAATGAAGCTTGCAGACCGGTTGACATGATGCCAGGCAATCAATGTGAGGGGTATTTCTCGAGTCCTGGCATCGGCCAGGGTGGATATGCCAATTCAGCAATATGCACGTTGCTTTCCAGAGAGATCAACAGTCAATCCTGCCTCCAACTCGCACATTTTCTGGGTAACTGAATTCGAATCATTAAATTTTGTGGCTTCTATTACTAGGTTGGTATCAAATATTCGTACGACCTCCACGGTCTCTCCGTCCACACAGGCAGAAAAAGTACCATGGCCCACAGCTCTCAGGCCAGGGTGAGCGAGCACCCTAGAATGCCCTCCCATCATATGGAGGTTCCGGTAATGTCTTGTTCAAGCCATTGTGGAGTCCCTCGGGCCGCCCGTAAACCGAAAACTTCGAGTTTAGACGTGGGCCATGGGTGTTGGCGGGCATCTTGGGCCGCGGAGGTGGACTCAGCCCGCCGAGCAGCATCGACCGACGCTGCAAGTTTTGCGATACTGGAGGAACAGGACTCGGACTGGTTGTGACCGTACTAGGCGCGACAGTACTGGGTGCGATGGTGCTTGGCGCGGTGGTGCTTGGTGCAACGATGCTGGGTGCGACGGTGCTTGAGGGTACTGGCTTGGGCGAGAGGGGCCCGGTCGCAAATCGAGGGGTCCCATCTCTCGAATTCGATTTCGTGTGGGTGTGATAGGGTTGTCTGGGACTCAGCTCCCCTTCGTTATGGAAATGAGGGCTGTAGTTGCTGGTAGGTAGGTATTTCGGAGCCATATCGCTCAAGGAAAAGGAATCGACGGGTTGGATCGGTCGTTGGGTCGCTGGGAGGTGGGGTGACGGTCCGGAGTTGCCGAACGATATCGACAGGTTCTTCTTGTGTCTTCTCCTCGGTTGGAGGCTTTTCGGGATAAAGGTATCGACAATCTTTCGCTGGAAGGCCTTGGTCGTCCCGAAGACGAGAAAGGCGACGAGACTGGGGGTGACGCCCGAGACATAGCCTCGGACGCTGGATAGGGCTCGCTTGACGCTGAGATCTGGGGCAAGGTCGTCTGTGCTGTCGACCGTGTGAGTCGCTGCCGCGATGCGTGGCACGACGTTGGTGTACTCGAAAACGCTGGACTCGGCCGTTAGTCTCCGTGGTCGTCATGTCGTCTCTCCGCAACAGAGGGAGGCCTACCAAAGAACGGCAAACGCAATCGACAGCCGGATCACGAGCCAGCTGTCGTAGGTTTTGTTGGCGCCAGCGCCGCTGTATGCTCGACTCCGACCTCCTCCGCGGCTCGAACTGCTGCCGAGCCATGCTGACCGCGCCTTGCTGCCTTGGGCGCTGCTCGTAGGTAGGGAACCGGCGTTTCCGTAGAGAACATTCCATGTCTGGAGGTTGTATCGTGAACGAACGTATTTGAAGAGAATCATGATGAGGAGAACTGCGCTGCCCAAGAGGCTGAGCACGACTAATCGAGCGTCAGTGAAGCCTCGTCCAAACTTGACTACGTGAAGACCACACACATTGGGTATTAGCAACAAGCATGTATGTGATGAAAGAGCTCTGCGCAGGCGGAGAGTTCATGAGGCCGATGGTTATGCAGGTGAGGATGCAAGGGACGACTCTGCCGATGATGGAGATGGTGTGTGTTGTTCGCGGTGTTGTTGCGAACCACCCATATACACTTGCTGCCAACGACAAGGCACTGCGTGATGTGGTCAGCGAGAAGCAGCGTCGTCCGGATCTCGGTATGACCTACAAGAAAAAGACAAAAGTTGACTCAATTGTGAAGCCAAAGATCCCTATTACAGTGGATCAGCAGTTGCTCGAGATGCCACCGGCCGGTCGACCTCCCCCGAGACCCACGTACGAATATAGCTGAGAATGAGCTTGATGCCCCGGGCCCCCTTGTGATATTGAACCTCGGCGTTGTCTGCGTTGTCCCTGGCGTAGTAGAACTGATCCGTCATGATGTCCTTCCAGAATGCAAAGTCGTAGAACTGCTGCGCGATGCTGGTAGCGGTGACAATGAGCGTAGCGTATGAAATACAAGCGATGTCTGTCAACCAGATCTGTCAACATCTCCCCGGGTCACACGCCAAAAGCGACGATGGAGCGGTTGAACCTACAGCTTGTCCTGTCGTTGTGAGTCCAGGTCAGCCACACCAGCAGAATGTTGGCCAGCAAACAGACAAAGGAGTAGAAGATGACGCCGACGGCGTCAGGGTCGACAGCCGAAGGGAGTTGAAACACCATCACGACTGCCTCTCTCGCGGCGCCGTCATCCAACCTTGCATGATGATGTGACGGGTGAGCAGCAAAACAGACCAGACAGGACCAGACCAGACCAGACCAAAAAACAAGAGGGACTAAGCTTGCTCGTCGAGCTCGCTCGGCCGGGGACCGCCACGTTTTTGATGTATCACCCGAGGGCATCTCGAAACAGTCCCACCAGGGCCGGCCACCAGGGGGTTTTTTTGCGATGCCCCCGGTGGGGAGAGGTGGTGTTGGAAGCAGGGCCTAAAGTCGCAGTGTGTATGTAGGTTTCTGGGCGGATTTCCTGCTTGTCATCCGATATGGAGACCAACATTGGCATTCTATGCATCCTATTGCTCGTGACGATGACTCGCTCCCGCAGGAGACCGCAGAAGACCGCGGTGAAGACCACTTTGGGAGGCATTGCTCCATCTTCCCGAAACGAACCCCTGGCCCCGGCCTGTCGCTTATCCTGGTGGAGGAAACATGTCGGTAACGCCATGCCGCGAGGCATGCGTTAACGCCTGAGGCGCGTACGCCTCCATACGCAATTCGGTATACGTGTCCATACGCCTCATAGGTGTAGGGCATATGTGGCCGTATGCTTTTATCCCCCCTGGCAACACCTGTCGCCAGCCGTAGCCGAGTACTATAGCACACCGTAGATCTAGAGCCTTATATGCCTACGCGTAGGCACGTAACGTAATAATAATAATAACGAATACTAGACCCTTTTGTACCTATATAACGAGATCACGTATAGTATACGTTACCCTCTAGATAAACTAATACTAATTAGTAGTTAACTTATCTATTACTACTATACTACAGATTAGTAAAGTTTTTTATATAAGAAGAAGTAATCACGACTTTTGCCTGAAAATCCTAAGTAAGGTAAGAGATTATAAGTATTAACTTAGATGCTTTATAAGTATTACTTCGCCTTTATCCCTAGTAAAGTACCTCTAAGCTAATATACTAATTTTACTCTATAAAACACTAAAGAAGTAAACTTTACGAAAATAATACTTTTTAGCGAGTACTAGAAAGTATTTAGTAAATATAATACCTTTTAGAATACTACTAGATACTATAGTATATAAGATTTATAATATCCTATACTTCCTATACTTAAGAGACTTATATAGTATCTTAAAACCCTTATTTTTTCTTAAAGATTATCCCCTTTTAAAAAACCCTTTACCCCCCTATTAAGATATCTAAATTATACCTTAAATTAAATATTAAGATAAGCCCTAGTATACTAATAACTTAGGTAACTATAGATACTAAATACGTAATCCCGAAACTACTTAAGAAGTATATTAATATAGATCTTTTTAGATAATCCTTTAAGCTTAATTATAATAACCTTATATAAATAAATACTAAAGAAATTACTATTTTTATATTATTTTATATTTACTAGTATAACTCTATAAAGATATATAGTTATAAGTTCTTTAACTATTTTAAAATAGATTTTAATAAGTAGTTTATATTAATATAAGAACTTATTAATAATAATATAATTAAGTACTTTTGAGACTATCTCATTAGCTATAGGATAAATATTAAGATATTAGGAGAAAGAGTCTACTTTATATTATACTAACTAGCCTAATCTGAATATTTTAAATACTAGACTTTTAAGGAGTTTAATAAAGCTAAAAAGTATCTTGTAAGCCTCAGGGTAAACTTTAAAGACTACCCTGAGTAAATAGAGAACTTCTTTAATATACCTAACCTTATAATACTTTCCCGTAACGTCAAGCCTGAGGCTGAAGTTGTAACGCCTATAGTCGAAACCTAGTTAATATCTAAAAGCCTCACGTGAAAAGCCTAGCTTCCTCTACTACTAGTATATAGTATATAACTTCTACTATTATTAGCGGGACTACTAATCCCTAAGTAGTATAGTGTGGAGACCTCTTACTAGTAAGGGGTATGCCGAGATAATAGTAATACATAGTATCCCTATCCCAAATATTACTCCTATACTTCCCCTATTCCCCTATTCGAAAACTTATTTACTAAATATACTATAGATTTCATAAAGTTATATAATAAAAGTATAAAGTATAGTAGAAACTTATATAATATTCTTAAGACTAAAGTTAATATTTTTTATAATTGTTATTTTAAATTTAATATCCTATATTATATATAAACTAGAGTTTTCTCTATTATATTAAAAGATTAAGCCCTTAACTTTTATTTTAATAACCTCACAAATACTAACTAAAACCTTAACTTTAACTAGATAGCTAGGTAGGTTAAGGAGTACTTTAAGAATAATAAGATTTACTAGATTTACTTCTCTAACTAGTAAAATACTATTCTTAGGAGTATAATAACTAAGAACCCTAACTAGAGTAAAAAAGAAGTACTTAAGATACTTATCACGAAGCTCACTAACCTCTAGAAGATATTTAGGGCTAACTAGTATATTAATAAGGCTTTCTATAACTAGCTTATAAGTATATACTATAGTATACTAGAATACTAGTTAGTACTCTTTAGCCCCGCGCTAATTTCCTAGAGTTTCTATAACTAGTTATACTTAGCTATAAGTAATACTATAGTATTCTAAAAGTTGTAATACTTTTAGAATACTAGAGATAATAGTAATATACCTAAGGAATAGTTTTAGACTAACTATATATATAATATGTTTCGAGGTAATACTTAAAGCTATAGCTATACCCCTAGCTACTCCTTACTACTTCAGAGTAGATATTACTTTCCCCTAGCCCTTATATATATTTATACTAATAAGAAATACTATATATATAGTAAAATAGGTTGCTGGTTAATAAGGTATACTTTTGAGGAGTAGTATATTTTATGAAATAGGTATAAGTTAACTACTAATCTAAAAGTATTTTTATTATATATAATTAGGGGGTAAAATCTAGTGTATATTATGTGTAACTAAATATGGCTAAGTATAACGCGTGTAGTCCTATTTTGTTCGGTTAAAGTAAGGCGAGGCTTATAGAGATAGCGTTGCGGCTAAGAGTTCTTGTCAGGAATAACGCGTTCGAGCGGTAGAGTTTTCGCCAGAAGAACTCTTGGCTGCAGTACCGTCTCCACAGGCCTCGCCCTACTTTAACTAGACGAAATAGGACTATACGCATTACGCTTAGCCATATTTAATTACATATAATATACATTAGATTTTGCCCCCTAATTATATGTAATAATTAAGAGTCTCATAATACTAAAGAGCCACTAGGCTAAAAAGTATGTATTACCTAAATTTACACATTTCGAATATTAAGATATCTACTAAAAATACCCCTATATTAATCCTTAAGGGAGCTAATTAGTAGCTTACCTAGTATAATACCTTTTAGGTAGAGGCTAAAGCCTATAATTTATAGGAGTATTTTAACTCTAAAGTAATAACTCACTAAAGCTTCTATCTAGAGCTTCCTCGAGAGCTACTCTTAAGTGACTTTCTAAAGGTTAAGCGGTACTAATAAGCCTATAAGTCACCTAAATTAGCTATTCTTAAGCCTCCTACTTCTAGAAAGATCAACTATAAGGAAAATCAATAACTCCTAGCTAATACTACTAAAGAAATTTAAGTAAGGGATATTATGGATTTTATAGAGAAAGGCTTAAAAACTTATATAACTCTCTATAATCTCTATACCTCAAGGGTTTAAGATCACTAATATAAATATTTAAGTTAAGCCTACCTAATAAATTAGATCCTCAAGCATATAAGTAAAGTATTATAATACTAGTACTACTATATAGAAGAAAATATAGCAGCATAAGCTATAAACCTCTATAACTACTTTAGTATTATAGATAATCTACACCTCTAAAACACTACTATAGTATATTATAAAATACTCTAGTCCCCGAGACTCAAGCATTTTACTATAAAAATAATAACTAAAATGTAATTTTAGAAGTAATAAGACGTTATATATAAGGCTTAAGCAGTTGACTATACTCCATCTATTACTAGAGTACTATAGGTTCATAATCTTATAATTTCGCTAGCCTACTTACCTATTAAGGCCTATATGCAGGGCTATATACCTATAATCTGTAGTTATTTAGACTTAATACCCCTAGATAAGGTTATTTCAGCTATTATAGAGGCTATTTAATACTTCCCTAAATCTCTCTAGTATAGTAAAATAGGCTATAGTACCTTTAATATCTTAACTAAAACCCCTATAACTACTTCAAACACTCAAGGTAATAAGAAATATTTCCAAAACTCTAGCAAACCCCTATACCTTCTAAAGTATAACCTGAGCTACTCTTTGGCGTGTTGTTATTATATATGCCCCTAATTAACCTATGAGGGCTAGGTGTTAAATACTTTAACTAAAAAGAAGATCAAATAATTATTAACCTTGGATTTAAATTTTTTAAAAAGAGTTTAGAGCCTTAGATAACAGTAACTATATAGCTAGCCTTCCAGCCAAGTTAGCTATAATGTAGCGTAGTAAGTATGCTACGAGGAGGGGCCTTAATAATACCCCCTCTAAGACTCTTTTATCCTCAATTCAGGTACTTTAATTTATGTTTTCTAAGATATAAAATACTTTATAACACTTCGAGGAGCTTTAGCAGGAAACTATATTTAGTATAGCATAAAGCCTATACTAATTAAAAGCTATAGAAATACTGAGATATTTATTCAAACTACAGAAGGCAAAGAGGTTAAGTTATACCTCTATAATATCGCCTTCTATACTACTCTAGTAATAAACCTTATCTTTTTTTAGCAGTTATAAAAACAAGGTTACTAGTAGGATACTAGGCTAAACTACCTATCTTAACTATAGAGGAGTAACTACTCTAAGATTATAACAGTTAATATTTAATATAGCTAGCAAGTCCTCGAATATTACATACCTTATAAGAGATCAACTACTTTAGCTATATAAGTAATATAGTATAAGCCTTCTCCTAGATATTGCTAGTATTAGTACTATAATATAGATACTATTTAAAGACCCCTGAAAAGTAATAAATAGCTCTAATACTAGTACCTAGGGTATCCTAGTAGAAAGCCTCTAAACTACCTTATCTCTATTATACGAAGTATTTATATTACTAATAACTATTTAAAGTATAATAGATACTAGCTTACTTAGGGGGTATATGAAACATATAGTATTAGTAAAGCTAAATAAAAGATTTGCTATATAGAGCATAAGAATACCTTATATACTACCCCTAGGGAGCGTATTATTTTCAACTTTTACCCCTATTACTAAAGCTATAATAGCTATACCTCTACTTTAATATTCACAGACCAAGCTACTAATTACTCTTAAGACTTCTATCTTATTAACTATACTAGAGCTATAATTACAAAAGTATTCAAGAGTTTTATAGTACTCCTCAAGCACCAGTACAGCATTAATATTAAGGTTTTTAAATATAATAATGAAGTCTTTAGGTATGAGAAGTTAAAGTCAGACCTTACCTCTCAAGGTATATACCTCAAGCTATCCACTCTATATACTTAAGGCTAAAACAGGGGCACCAAACATATTAGAGCCATTATTAAAACTTATGCGAGAGCTATAAAGTATAGCAGTAAGCTACCTTATAATCTCTAGCCTGAAACCCTATAGGCCGTGGTATTTCTTCACAACCAAATACTAACATACTTTCTAAACTAGCGAATACTATATAAGAAGCTTCATAAAACTGCTTAAAAAGATAACACCACGAGGCTAGACTTAGCTTACTTTTATATTTATAACTATAAATGTTTTATTTTAACTACAGACATAAAGTTGAAATATAACCAGCTAGTATACCTTAAGGGGTATACCTTTATTAGCTTTTTAGTTAACTATACTTTAACTAACTAGTATCAAGTATAGAACCTACTCTAAAATAAGGTTATTATAATTTATAATATTTCTTTTAATAAAATACTCTTCTTTAATAGAAATTTAACCTTTCTATAAAATAATTTCAAATAGTTTAATTCTAATAAAGTTATTTAATAATTATAAAAATAAATAACTATAGTAAAACTACTTAAAATCAGCTTAGTTACTTATTTAAACTTAAGTAAAGAGCTTAATAAGGTAATTAATATAACAAGAAGTAGCCATAGCAGTTCAAGGTCTTATATCTATATAATAGCTACCCCTAAATTTTATAAAATATTTAAAACTACGAAGTTTATATTAATAACCCCTCTAGAGTCATTTACTATATTCTTCCATAATCTTATTTATATAGATAAGACCATAGGGGGGTGAGGAGTTTAGATATTACTAGAAAAAGTCAAATATAAGGGATAGACAAGATACCATATTATAACAGAGAGGTCTTCGTTTAAAACCACTTTTTTAGCTAGTACCCTTCAGTTATTTCGAGATATTCCAAGATACTCCTGCCTATAGCTATAGAATTATATAAGTAGTTAACTAGAAAGGGTCCCAGAGGTTCAACCCTTTTAAAGACTCTAAGATATAGATATTAGGACTTTTAATAATAAACTTCAACTATAGGGTAAATTAGATATTAGAGAGTACTTAAAATATAGGGGAGTAGAAGCTCCTACTCCAGGAGTCTTATAATAAAAGCTATTACCAATACCTATATCTCACTCAGCAGCACTCACTTATCTATATATTAAAGTAATAATAGTAGCTGAAAAAGCTTACCTCAGGAATTATACCAAATCTTACTCTTAGAGTAAGGTTAGTAAGGCTTTCATAAGAAGTTTGAAGATTTTAGGGTATTATTAGGTTTATACTTATAAGCTTGATAAGTATAGGTACCTCCTGAAAATCAAAGCTTACTTTATTATTCATAGAAATCAATAGTTATAAAATAACCACGAGACCTATATAGTAACCCTAGTAGGTATATTATTTCGAACTTTTATAGTAATTACTAACTACTTTAATCTTGAACTACTCTAATATAACACAGTCAACACATTCATACACGTAATACTCAACAAGGTTATTTACATAGAGATACTACCAGGTTATTAAATATAAGGCAAAATCTACCACCTAAACAAAGTATTATATAGTTTTTAGAGATCCCCCCTCCTCTAGTAATACTACTTAGAAGTAAGCTTTAAATACCTCAGTTTTAAACCTACTATAGGAAAACTTTATTACTAGTTTAAGGGATATATTATCTTCTTCTTCTATATTAATAATTATATACTCTCTTTCCCCTTAAAAGATATATCTAAAATACTTATATTATTAGTAGATCTCTAGAAGAAGTATTACCTCGAGGGAAATAAGGACCTATAGTAGTTTCTCAGTATTAAGGTTATTCGAGATTAAGTAGTATGATAACTATAGCTCTTATAAGTAGTATATATCGAAAAGCTCCTCAAATACCTTACGAAGTATATATAATATATTAAACAATTCAAAACTTCTCTGAAACCTGATAAACCCTTCCTACAACATAATTAAGCCTCCTATATAGAGATTAAGTACTACTAATAAGATATTAGCTTTATTAATTATACTACTATTATAACAAGACTAGATATTACCTATATAGCAAGCTAATTATTACACTTCAACTAAAACCCTTTAGATAACTACTATATTAAAGCTAAATAAATAATATAATATTTTAGTAAGACGAAGAACCTTTACCTCAAGTTTAAGTATAAGGCTAGTGATTTATTTAATAACCTCATCATCACCACAAATACCAGTTTTATAAATAATAGTAATAATTAAAAAAGCTTTCAAGCATATACTATGTATCTTTTCAGAGGCTTAATAATGTAGTAAGCTAATAAATAAAATACTATCACTACTTTAATAAGTAAAGTAGAGCTTTTAGCACTATTTCAGGCTACTTAAGAGGCTATTTTCATTAGCTACTTTATTATTATACTTTAAATAAACCTCTTAATAAACATATTTAGTAAAAGTAGGGCATATAAGCCTTACCTAGCTATCTAAATCCAGTATAATAATTAACAGATAATATACTTAGTAATAACTGAAATAGTTCAACTATATATAAAGTTAAAGTATATAGATATCTATAACTACTAGCTATATCAAGAGGCCTAGTAAAAGCGTTTTAAGATCAAATATATACTTTCAGGAGACTTTATAGCTAACAGCTTCACGAAACCTCTCCAAAATCACTAGTTTAGCACTTTTATTACACAAATCAATATAATAGACTAGTTAAGACACCTAGAGTTATAGTAAGAGGAGGAATTTCAAAATATTAGGGGTACTAGAAACTATATGCCTAAAGTACCCCCTAGTAAATAAGAGGTACCTAAATAACTTAAAAATAATACTACTCTTCCTACTATAGGGGTAGAGGTTTAATAAAAGTAATAAAGTTATTTAGAATGCTTCTCACGAGATATAAATAAAGTATTAACAGTATTATTCAAAAGGCTAGCTTATAGGTAAGGCCCTCGAGGCTAGAAAGGCATATCAGGAATAATATGTTTAAGCAGTAGAGTTTTTACTAGAAGAACTCTCAGCTATAACGCTATCTCTACAGGCTTCGCCTCACTTTAACTAGATAAAATGGGACTATACGCATTACGCTTAGCCACGTTTAGTTACACATAATACACACTAGATTTTACCTCCTAATTATATGTAATAATTCTTCTAGCGAAAACTCTACTACTTAAATATATTATTCCTAATATACCCCTCTAGCCTCGAGGGCTTTACCTATAAGCTAGCTTTTTAAATAATACTATTAGTATTCTATTTATATTTTGTGAGAAATATTCTAAATAACCCTATTACCTTTATTAAACTTCTACCCCTATAGTAAGAAAAGTAATACTATTTTTAAGTTATTTAGGTACTTTTTATTTACTAGGGGGTA
>RYZW01002170.1:0-14268 GCA_004367215.1 Colletotrichum trifolii
AAGGAACTATTTAAACGGAGAAAACCTTAGGTAGTAAATATAGTTAGTTAATATAATAGGTAATAAATAGGGAAAGTATAGGCCTATCTATTATAGTTACTCTTTAAGGATTATAGTTATATAATATTAATACTAGCTAACTAACGATACTTATTACTAGCTATTAATAATTACTAGCTATTAATAGTAGGTAGTAAAAGCTAATAGCTAGTAATAATTACTATATATAGTTTACATAATTAGAAAGTATATATATACTTACTAGTCACGCTTGCCCGCTATAGGATTCGAATCTACTATTCCTACTATAATAGTAAAAGCTAGCTAGACGTTAAACTACTACGTCAAGCGGGTTCTGGTTTTATTATTAAAATAGAAATTTAATAAAAATAAGAAAATTGTAGAAAGGATTTCTTATAAAATATAAATAGAAACCCTTATGAGTATTATTCAATATAATTATTTCATAAATAAAGCTTTAAATATTAGAGAAATATACAAAGAATAATATATTTAAGAGATAGAATTTACATTAACTAAACTTTAAATACTAGTATTATCTCTATAGGTTTTAACCTATTTAACTTACTTGAAATAAAGCCTTATATAGTATATATAGCTATGTTTAATTACAGATAATGTACACGAGATTTTGCCCCCTAATTACATGCAACAAAACTCTGCCTCTCAAGCACGTTATTCCTGACAGCCTCTCACCCGAATTATTCCTGACAAGCACAGTGTGTCCTAACTTAGCATATCGTATTTCACAAGAAATGATCGGTAAACCTCGGCTTCTCACACAACATGCTGGTCTCTCAATTGAAGACTTCACAGTTGAGCTAGCAAACGGGAGATGCCGGCTATTCACGTGAACTTCATTAGACCGGAAAAGCTCAATTACAGTCTGCACAACAGTGCGGTACACCAACCTGTACGGAGTAGATGGATACCTGATCACGCCCTTACGTAGGGACGGGGATAAGTAGATTGGCCATAACAGAGGAGAGCGTTTTTGGTCGATGGCCGGCAGTGCTGGCGGCTACTAGCGACCGTGAGAAGATCTCCGTCGCACAATACCAGATCCTCCCTCGCTGAAGCTGGTTCCAATACCCGAATCCCCTCTGAAACCACCACGGCCCTCATCCTCTTCTTCGTCGTCAGCTTCTCCTCCAAGTGGCGTCAAATCATCCATTCGCGAAATGGGTGATGCTTCTTCCTTGACGTCCGGCTCAAATTTCAACGGCGCCTGTTTTCCGTAGCTGGGAAACGTCCTGGGCGCATCTGAAAGCTCGTCTAATCCGCTCCCGTCTTCTTTCCTAATAGCTCCCACGTCCTTCGACAGCCCAGCCTTTATTCCGGCATTGGAGCGAGAGCCCATTAAGAGAGACCACACTACCCAGGCCGCGGCCATGAAGAGACATTCGGACGTCCAAAAGAGAAGGGTAGCGGCCGTCTTTGCAAGTAAACCATAGTGATACATGAACCAACGGAGCCCGCGCAGTCGCGCCCTGAGTGTTATGGTGGTGTGGTACGTCTCGATGCTCTGGCCGCTCTGGATTTCGAGAAGCGCTGTTGCCGGTAACGACGTTCCTTTACCGAGTTCGATGTGCTCGGCCATTGATACTGTTAACAGACAAGTCTGCGAGTCTGGGAACAGCATGTGGTAGGCGAGGAAGAAGAGCCGCGAAGCCAGCAACACCAGCGGATCCTGATAGGGAACAAGGGCAGGTCGTCGAGAAGAGAACAAGACATGTCTGTCTTCAGCATGGGGGTAGGACTCCTGGGCGGCGTGTGGAAGCGCTTGGGCATCATATTTGCTCGAGGCGCCTGCGTCAAGGAGATAGAGGGCCACCATAAAATTACCCCGCTGAGTATTGGCCGGCGATCGAGGCAGCGATAGTGTGACCGAGATATCATACTGCTGCTGAGTCCTCAGACCCGAACTCGGTAATATCGCGGTTCCAAAAGGGTTGGCTCCCGTACTGACGTCCGCGTGAGCTAGGGCGGTGTGGCGGAGGCAAAGGCGAGGGCGAGGGCAGGAACGAGGACGAAAAGACACAGGGTGCAAACTTACCCGTATTGCAGGTGAACGGGAGTCGTCAGAACTTGATCCGGCAAGTAGTTTTGGAAGAAGAGAGTAGACGCGAGGAGGGCAGGGATCAGCAGCAGAAAGGAAGTCAAAGTCAACAAGCTCAGGTTCACCAGTGTGCGTTGTGCTGTCTTGGACGTAGCCGCCTCAGAGACCTTGCCGAGAGTTTCCTACATACGACACCGAACGGGCATGTCAGCAAGATGACTACGACGGCCGGCCCAGGCCGGAGATAGGCTGATGCAAAATGGTGTTATATGCATTATATCATGTTGGATGCCTACCATGACGACTGAACTGCCACCGCGACTGCATACGCGCGCTGGGATGTTTTGGGGACTTCAGGCAATGAACCGTCGGTATATCGGCAGCTCCCGCAGTATGCCACTCTTGAATCGAGAGAGAGAGAGGGAGGACGCGGTGGCGCGGTGGAGGTAGTCAGAAAATGGCCTGCTTTGGTCTCGTCCTCGACAATGGTGTTGAAACAGACTGATCCCAATCAAAGGACGTGCGATCAATCAATAGAGAACGAGCGGCAATGGGAGTCTGGGAAAGTGAGCAAGGGAGGAAAGGAGCCCATTGGGCTTGAAGTTTCCTCCTCACGGAATGCTAGCGATGTTGCGGAGTAAGTGGTGGTTGGTAGGAAGGAACGGGCTTCAGCCACAGTATTCAGCGCAAAGGTGCGCGCCCCTTTGAATAGATAAGCTAGGAGTTCTATGCTCTCAACGATATGTAGAGGGCAAGAATGACTAAGCCCACCCAACCAGGGGAAACCCCCTTATATGCATAGCAGAACTATTACTATATTAGTACCGCCTGTAAGGCAGTATTACTTAGAAGAAATTATATATATTTATAAGTATTTTCAATAGTACCTAGAAGTAAATATCTTTTCTACTAAGGGGGGGTATTTAGCTTTATACTTAAATAATAATATAAATAAATAAAAAGTAACCAAATAATTATCCTCTACTTACTAAAATTATATAGAAAAAAACCTAAAAGCAGCTTTTACTAAAAATATCGAAGTTCTACTAAACTAGAGGATATTTCTAGTTAATAAAATAATATATCGAGGTCTCTATCCTTATATTATAATATAATATAATATAATAATAATAATATATTAATCTACCCTAATAGTTAATAATTAATGAATAAATGGAATTATAATAAGTATAAAAGAAAATAATTAAAGACTTTTCTTTAAATTAAAATTTTCCCTTTTTCTAAATTTTATTACTATAAAAGAATTTTACTAAATATATTTACCTAATATTATATATTTATAAACTAGGGGAGGGGCTAATAGCTTGCTCTCTACTACGACTATTAGTAGACATATTACCCCCTAAAGTATAACTTTAGCCCTCCTACCCCTTTTTACTAATTACTATAACTAGCCCCTAGTTAATCCAAAGCTAAACCCCTCGTAGCTATAGCTAGTATACTTACCTTACGTTAACCTTTTCGCAGATAATAAACAACTAATAACTCTTTCTATAACAACCTTATACCCTTATACCTTCACACCTTTATACCTATATATAATTCAAATATCTCGAGATATTCAATTACTACTAACTATAAATACTCTATTTATAGANTATAACCTTAATATCTATAATCTTAATATCCTTATTATAAACTAAACCTTACCTACCCCTAAGACAAGACTTTATACTACTAATACGAAAATTCTCTACTACTAATATAAGCTAACTTATTATCTCTATATAAGTATAGTAGGACTTAGCTTATTCTTATTAGTAAATAATTCTAATATATTAAATATAGCTAACTTATAAACAATACTCGTATAAATATAGATATTTCTAGTATAGCTAGATAACTTTTAAAACCTTTATAATTATATTACTATAATACTCTAAAGTATCTAATAACTAGTATTATAGTAGTATATTAATATTAAAATATTACCTAATTAATACCTAGTCCTTAATATTATTAGTTTAGTATAATAAGTTATAGGTTAACTAGATAATCTTCTTTTAAATATCTATAAACTACTTATTAATTATAATACTTAAAATAATTTTATTAAAACCTATTTTAATAAAGTAATAATTTTAGTTATAATAATTATAGCTAGATATTTCTATATTTATTCTATAGTTCTTTTTTTATTAGTAGCTATATAGATTTCGAGGAGATTTCAGTTCTATTATAAAAGATATACAAAAGTAATAAAACATAGAATACCTAGCTTTTAGTATTCTATTTTATTCTATTTTAAGAAATTTAAAAAAATTCTTAACCCTATAACTTTAGTAGTTACTTTTAGCTTTATATATTAAGCCCTAGTCTTAATAAAGCTCTCCCCGACTATTACTATNAAGTCTTCTACTACTATAGGGTTAAATATTAGAACTAGAAGTATAATTATCTATAATAATAGGTAATTCTATTACTATTTTAACTAGTTATAAGCTAGTATTAGTAGAAATACTATTACTAGGTAATATTTATAGATAAATCTATATATAAAGTAAAGAGCTTAGATACTATTCTAGGTATAGAGTAAAAGGAACCAAATATTTGTAAACTAGAAATTCTTAGAAGTTTATGTAATAGCTAGAAAATATAGAAGAAATTACTAGCTAAGAGTAAATTATATAGTTTTCTTATTTGAGGACTAGAGAAGAACTTATATAAAGATTTAATGAGGAAATTATAAAATTATAGAAAGATTTAAATTATAAAAGAAATATTAAGGTTTAAAGGATTAACTATAATCTTTATATATGAATTTTGTTAAGGAGTATATAATAGAGGTTAGATATTTTTAAGTAGAATTAATATCTAGAGTAAATAGAGGAATAGTAGGAAAATACTTAGTTATAAGTAGAGGTTTGAGATTTCCTAGATATTTTTAACTAGGTAATATATTAAGAAATACTAGTAATTGGACTTCTACTAATACTAATTATATTAGAAATGGTTTTTATAACAATAAATTAAGAATAGACTAGGATAAATTAATACAAATTTATACATAACTATATTAAATAGAGACTAAGAATTTTAGTTAAGAAAAAAAAAAAGATAAGTAACAAAAAAGATAACCTTAAACTAGTATATATAAAGAGAATACTTATAATTTAGGAATAGATATAATAGTTTATAGAAAAGTAGGTTTAAAGACTAGTAGAAATTAAAGTTATTAATAAGTAGAAAATTAAGAAAGCTAATCACTATTTTAAATTTATTAATTTTATTAATAAGGTTACTTAAACTAAGGAATATAATTTAGTATAGTTAGTTAACTAAGTAGAGAGAATAGGAATTATTGATAAAGATATCTATATCTATAGTTTTAATAATAGAGAGAAAGCTTATTTAGGAATATATTATATTTATATAATTATTATTCAATAGGTCTATATATTAAGATTCTAATAAAATTATTATAGAAGATTTAGTTCAAAAGTTATTAAAGAGGAAATATTAAGGTTAGATAAGGAGAATTTTAGTAGAGAAATATTGAGGTTATAGAGATTAATACTTAATAATAAGGTTTATTTCTATTATTTGTTAGTTTTTGTAAATATTAAGTATTACTAAAACCTATGTAGTATTATCTATAACTTTAAAAGATTATTCTTTAAAGGTTTTTTTACTAAATAAAGTAAATCTAATAAAGATATATAATACATAAGATTTATTTATAGAAACGTTATAATAAAAATTAAGGATAAATCTTTCTATTTAAAAGAAGATTACTATTATAAAGATATATTTATCAAGGAGGAAGATAAAGGAATATTTATATTTTATAAATAAAATTCTTTAAATTACGTGGATTATACTTTTATTATAAAAGATTAGGATAGATTTATTAATGAAAATACTAGGAACTACTAGAATAAATAAGTGAAAATATTCAGTTATTCGTAATTATGATTACTTTTTATTTTAGTTATTAAAGAAGAAGGAATTAGAAAGAGGATATTTTCCTAAAAATAATTACTTAGAAGTAGAAAATACGAAATAAATAGAACTTGATAGAAAATAGAAAGTAGGGTAGGGTTATATAGTATATAGGACTTCTATGTATTACTATATCTTGAAAAGCTTATAAGAACTTGAATAGAATGTAAACTAATTACTATTAATTATAATTAGAATTACTATTAATTAGTTTAGGAACTATAGAACTTAATAAATATAACAATTTTGTTTTTCTTTTCTATAAATCTTTATAATAAATTATTTATATAGAGTTTATTTATAGCTAGGTTACTATACTTTACTTTGTAATATATAGGACTACTAAAGATATCTTTATAAAACTACTTAGTATAATTTAATTAATAATTTATACTAGTTTAAGTTTATCTTAGAAACTAGAATAAAATAATCTTTAAGAATTTATATTTCTTATATAATATATATTTTAGATCCCTTAATTTATTAAGGAAATAGGAAATATATTATTTAATAATTTTTGTAATTTTATAAAGACAAAATATACCTGTTTATAGAATATAGTGGATATTGAAAATCTATCTATTATATTATAAGATTTTATAATATAATTTAATATGTTCTCCCTAGAAAAGGAAATACTAGTATTAATACCTAAAGAATAGAATCTATAGGAATTAATACGTAATATCTTTAAATACTTTGAATTTAATAACATAGATAGTACTAGGTTTTATAGTAATAGAAAAAGTCTCTTTTTTATAGAGTATTTTGATACTATTAAGGTAAGAGTAGACTAACTACTATTAACTAATAAGGTTGAGTTGAATTATTAATATATTATTTATTTTAAAGAGAGCCTTTAAAATAATACTAAGAAATAATAGGATAAATAAATCCCGGAACACTAATATAACTAAGAAAAAGTCTTAAAAGCTTTTATTAAGAAGTTCTTAGAAGAATAAAAGCTAGAAATTAATATTCTTATATTATTTAAAACTTTTAATTTTATAAGAAAGGTAAGCGAAATAATCCCTATATACCTAAAATAGGTATAGAAACTAGACACTAAAATTCTAATTAAATACTTGATTGAATTAGTATACTATACCTTTCTATACATATATATTAGCGAGAAAGACGAGATACTTTAAAACTTTATATATAATTACTTATATATAAATAAGAAAGTTAAATAATATACTAATATCCTAGTAGATAATTTTATTTTAGAAAGGTTTTATACTTACATTGAGATTTATTATAACTTAATTATAATTAAATTAGAAGATACTAATTCTAATAATAACAATAGTAACTTTACTTATTTTAAGAAGATAACTATAGATAGTAAAATACTAGGAATAAATATAGGATAAGCTATATAAGTTATTAGTTAATATTACTATATAGAAGGTTTAAGATAATAGCTAAGTTTATTAAATAAGAAGTAAAACGAATAGTGAATTTTATAATAATTTATTAAGTTAGTATAATACTATCCTGGATAAGCTATACTAGTATTTTAATTACAGAAAATAGGGATATTAGGTATCTATATATTTTAAGGATTATAAGGGAAATAAAAACTAGAATATAAATAAGGAGAAAGAAGAGAAAAATAAGGTTAAAATATTTAAACTAAAAGAAGAATAGCTAAGAAAAGCTATTAACTTTATATTTAGTTAAGTTTCTATCTTATAGAAAAATAGCTAAAATTTAAGTAGAATTATGGAAGTCGAAGATAATAACTAGGCTATTTTAATTAACAATATTTAAACTTAAAGGATATCCAGAACTATTCTATTAATTATATATTATAGAAAAAGTGCTTATACTATTATATATAATAAAGTAATATTACTTATTAATTTATAGATAAGAACTATCTTCTATATTAGATAGGATAAATTTAGTAAAGATAGTAATAATAAAGCTAATATAGTAGTGAAGGATCTAATATATTAAAAAGAGAAAACCTGACTTACTAGTTAAACTTATAGATTAATTAATAATAGTATAAAGAGGGATTACTAAGTTAGTAATAGAAGAATAGGGTAGTACTAAGATAAGTATAATTATGACTTAGCTTAGATAGGATAATAAGGAATACCTAAACTACGACCTACTTATAGATAGGACCGTTAAAGTTTTATTATTATGATAGATAATAATAAAAGTATAGATAATATAAATGCTGAATATGTTAATATAAATGAAGACGAGACTAGAAAATATAATAACTAACTTATTGATATTAGTTAAAGAAGAATAGTTTATAATTGCTAGATTTTTATTGATACTAATAATTTCTCAATTCTAATTATTAAGATAATTAAGAATAAAATATTAAAGGATATCTATACTACTAAGTTATATAATATCTTTAGGTTTGAGATAGGCTAAGTACTAGTTAATATAAGATGTATTCTATTTATATTATAGCTACTATAGATTAGCCTTTAGGTTTACTCTAATTTTAATTAGTTTATCTAGATAGAAGAGAGTTTAAAGAGAGGAAAAGTGAAAATATAGTAATTAAGTTACTATATCGAATTAGTTACTAATAATTAGTTAAAGAAGAAGAAGGATATAAATATTGAAGAAGATAATATTCTAATTTTTAATATCACTTAGCTATTAAATTCAGGGGTTTTTGTTATATTAGGATATATAGATAAAAGAATCTAGAATATTAAGATTAGAATAATCCTCTTTAACTCTAGATTTATATATAATATTATTAATTCTAACTTCCTTGAGAAGTATAAATTCTCTATTATTAAAATAGAAAAGCTAATAGTGATCAAGTTAGTAGATAGAAAATTAAGTACTATTAGATATTTTAGCTTATTTAAAGTTCTTATAAGGGGAATTAAAAGTATTATCTAAGCTTATATTTTTAAGTATTCTAATAAGTAAGATTTATTCTTTAGAAAATAGTAATATAGAAGAATAAGTATAGTAGTTAACTATAAGAGAGAAATTATATATATATATAGAATTAATAGAGGGAAATCTAAGGTCTAGATTAAGCTATCTCTAAAAATCCTTAAAATCTAGGAAGAAATTAATAGATATAGTTATAAGTACTATATTGAATAAGATAATCAAGAATCAGGTAATAATAATAATAAAGTAATTATAAGAGAATTTAAAAAGTATTTTAAGACTTAGTATAAGAAGCTATATAAGCTTTTTAGTAATTTAAAAATTAATTCCTTAGTATAATATCTAGAAAGCTACTAGGATATACTATTACTTTACTAGAAAGATAAACTATAGTTTATTAAAAAGCTTATTATTATATTAAGAGAACAACTTTATATATATTATAGATATAATAGATAGAAGAATGAATATTTTTTATTAACTTATATTATTATAAAATAGAAGATTATACGACGATATTTTTATGTATTATACTTTCCCTACGAAACTTGATAATAAGATAATAATAAGTAATTTATATTATTACGATAATATTATATATAATAAACTATTTTTATATATTTGGTTACTTTTACTCTGTACCTAGAATAGTATCTAAGCTGTTCTCCCTATATATAGATTTGTCTATAAATTTTACCTAGTAATAGTATTCGTGTTAATACTAGCTTATAACTAGTTAAAATAGTAATGAAATTACTTATTATTATAGATAATTATACCCCTAGTTCTAATATTTAACTTTATAGTAATNATAGTAATAGAAGACCTTATAGTTATAATTTATACGGGGAAAGCTTTATTAAGACTAGGGCTTAATGTATAAGGCTAAAAATGACTATTAAAGTTATAAGGTTAAGAACCTTTTTAAACTTCTTAAATATAGAATAAAATAAAATGCTAAGAACTAGGTATTCTATGACTTATTGCTTTTCCGTATCTATACTTTTATAATAGAACTAAAATCTCCTCGAAATCTATATAGTTACCCGTAAAAAAAGAACTATAGAATAGGTATAGAGATATCTAGCTATGATTATTATAACTAAAGCTATTACTTTATTAAAATAAACTTTAATAAAGTTATCCTAAATACTATAATTAATAAGTAACTTATAAATATTGAAAAGAAGATTATCTAGCTAACCTATAACTTATTATACTAAGCTAATAATATTAAGGACTAGGTATTGATTAGGTAATACTTTAATATTAATATACTACTATAATATTAGTTACTAGATACTTTAGAGTCTTATAGTAACGTAATTATAGAGGTTTTAAAAGCTATCTAGCTATACTAGAAGTATCTATATTTATATAAGTATTATTTATAAGTTAGCTATATTTAATTAATATATTAACATTAATTACTAATAAGGATAGGCCGAGTCTTGTTATACTTATATAGAAATTATAAGTTAGCTTATATTAATAATAGAGAACTTTCGTATTAGTAGTATAAAGTTTCGTCTTAGGAGTAAGTAGGGTTTAGTCTAGGGGATATTAAAAGTATAGATATCGAGGTTATAATTTAAATAGAGTACTTATAGTTAGTAGTAATTAAATATCTCGAGATATTCGAATTATATATAGTTATAAAGATGTAAGGGTATGAAGGTATAAGGTTATCGCGGAAAGAGTTATTAGTTATTTATTATCTACGAAAAAGTTAACGCGGGGTAAGTATACTAGTTATAGCTATAAAAGGTTTAGCCCTAGATTAACTAGGAGCTAGCTATAGTAATTAGTAGGGGGGGGGGGTAGGGGGGGGCTAANTAGGAGGGTTAAAGTTATACTTTAGGGGGTAATATGTCTACTAATAGTCGTCGTAGAGAGAAGCTATCGGCCCCTCCCCTATTTTTATATATATAATATTTACTAATAAATAATATAAAAGAACATAATACACATTTATAGAAAAATATTATATATATTTTGAATAATAGAAATAATAATAACTATTATTATCATATCAAACTATAATCTAAAAGAACTTTTCCTAATTTTCTATTACTAGAATAAACTAGAAATAACCTAAAACTATTAAAGTATTATACTATTATAATACCAAGAATACTATTCTAAAATAGAAATTTAAGAGAATCTAAATAAATATATATAGCAATACTTGAAACTATATCCGAAACTATAGAATAACTTTCTAAAATAACCCTAAACTATAGTAGAAAGGGCGAAACCTATACCTAATATATAGAAGCTAAGTATAATATAACTAAATAATAGATATAAGATATAGAGTAGATATACTAGCTTATATACAAGGAAAATACTAATAAAGATATACCTATACTAATATATTAAGATACTTATAGAAAAGATGTGATGAATAAATAATATGGTATATAGTCTGAAAGTAGGTTGTTGAAAAGTATATCTTCTTCTAATTAGAGTGAAGCGTCCGAATATACTTAAATAGAACGGTAAATATCTTATATAAACTACTAGAGTTAAATAGTAGCTAGTAGAGTTATATAGTAGCTTTAATACTATATATATTCTTATATACCCCCCTAGTAGTAGAGCTACTAGAGATACCTTTATATTATTTAACTAATATACTAAGTAAATAAACTAGGGTAAATTATTCCTAAAATAGATCTTCTAGTATTTAAATAAAAAAAATTAATAAAATTATTATAATCTATCGCGTATTTAACTATCTTTATGATATATCAGCAAGAGTAATTAGTTAGCTTTTTCTAAAATCACTAATAATCTAATCTTTATATACACTAGAAATAAATTAATTATCAATTTTCAACTTACTAGATTTCTTTCTTTTCCCCTATACTAATATTTTTAATAATTACCCTCTTATTTATAAGTAGTATATTTCTAGTAAATATAGTATTTATATATTAGTTTAAGGAGTAATAATATATATTAATTATTACTAATATTCTAACTATAGGAAAAACCCCTCAAGACTATTAAGTATAATACTATTATACTTATTCCTAAATAATATAATATTACTAGTAACTTTCTAAAATACCTAATATCTTACTTTATTAATTATCTAGTACTTATATTTACTAGCTATATTTTTAATTTAGAGTAGTTACTCTTTAACTCTAACTTAAAAAGAAACTAAGATTTATAATTTGAAGTTATTTTAGGTATTTCTTTCTTTTATCTACTTAATAAGGATAATAAGTTATAAACCTGAAATATTCTTCTATGTTTTTTTAGGAGGTTTTCTTTATTTAGTAATTCTTATCTAATTACTTCTTATTTAAGATATTTGATTATTATTTCTTTCTTTATATTTCTCTTTCTATTTAAGTATTTATTTTCTTTAGTCATTTTATTTAAGAATATTTGATTTCTAAGATTCGAATTTAGGTTGATTCTATTAATAAGTAATATTTTATTAGTATTTTAAACTTTTTGAATTAGTATAAGGGTTAATTGATTTAACTAAGATTATTTATTTAGTTATATTTTGAAAACCTTCTTAATTTATTTAAGTATTTATTACTAATCCCTGAATATATTAAGATACTGAAGTTAAGTAGTATTATAAAGAAGAGTACTACTTTATCTAAAGATCCTATTACTAGTATTAGTTTAAAATATCTTTATAGTTACCTCAAGAAGACTATTACTCTAAAGCTCTTTTCTAATAATAAGGAAAATAATTTGGTTAGAGACTCCTAAGAAGAATAAGAGGTATTTAAGCTTATTAGTAAAAATAATAAAATAGAAGATAATAATAAAGATACTAAGGAAATAGTTAAGCTACCTAAGAAATATACGAAAATAACTATTAATATAATATATAAATCCTCTTAGATTAGAGATTAAGAGGTTTTATTAAAGATTAATAATCTTAAATATTAATTAGAAGCTACTAAATAATAACTCGCTAAACTTAATTTTAAGGTTATTATTCTAAAGAGAACCCCTATAAAATCTACTTTTTCTAAAAAAAAGTAAATTAGTAGAAGATTATAAAAAACACTTATTTTGAATAAAGGTTTTTTAGAGATTTATAACTAATATAAACTATCTTTTATATCAAATATTATTCTAGGTTTATCTTCTTATATAACTTTTATTTTTATACTATTAGTATTAGTAGGCGAGACTTAATCTCTAACTAATATTACTAGTATAAGAATAGTTCGAGAAATGCTTATATCTTAGTTTTGAATTATACTTATAAGGCGTTTAAGAGTTATTTAGAAGTTATAAAGATCACTAATACTAATAAAGTAAGTATTTTAACTTAAGGTTTTTTATTTAAGTTTAATTATTTTTAGTTAAAAAATAAGAAGATTAATATTACGAAGAAGTTTACTTATTTCGAGTTATAATTAATATAATAGAAAGATTTTAAAGCTAATTTTATTAAGAATAGAAGTAGGCTAGAATCTACTACTAGAATACTTATTACTAAATAATCTTCTCTAACTTAAGTATCTTAACTAATTTAAATTCTTTAGCTTATACTACTTTCCTAGTTAGCTTAAGCTCCTTAGTTTATACTACTACTTTAATAAGTTTTAAGTAGTTATATTCCTAGTTTTTTAGTAATAAAGAGAGGTTTTTTAGTTAGTAGACTTTTTAGGCTTTAGCTAGCTCCTGGTATATTTAGAGTTCCTTAGCTAGTTCTTAGAATAGTTAGAGTTTATAGATATAGTTATATATCTAGTTTTATATAGCTGCTTTTAGTTTAAGCTTAGGTTCCCTTTTTTTGGGGGGGATATAGTATTGATTTCTATATACTTATTACTATATTTTACTTATTTGTTTAAAGTTTAGAGTTTAAGTTCTTAGTATTAAACTAGATAAGGGTTTATTTTAAGGGTTTTATTCCCCCTAAGTAATTAGAGGAGTTCTGATATACTTTTATTTAAATTTTAATACTATAAAAATTTTCTATTAAAGGTAAGGATTAATTTAAGTTATTTATTTATATTATTTAAGTAGATAGGGAAATAGTTTTAGGTAGTTTTTTTTATTATTTTAGCTAGTCCTGAGAGTATTATTTATAGATCTATAAAGTTAAGAAATACTCTAAATTATTTAAATTTTACTTGAGTTAGATTCTTCATTAATCTATTTACTAGTATTATATTTATAAGTATATAGACTATTTTGAAATTGCTTTTTAAGTATTTTTAGTGAAACTATATTTATTAAATATTTATATATTAAAGTTTAGTAGATAGGGATTTACTATTTAAGATTACTAATCTAATTATTTAGTAATTTTTATAATAAATCTTCTAAATATTTCTTAAGTTAAG
>RYZW01002173.1:0-14212 GCA_004367215.1 Colletotrichum trifolii
ATAGGTGTTTTAGTAGTTAATTTATTAGTTTTAATAAATCTTTTATTAAGGAAATCTTCTAGTATTTTCTTGAGTACTAGTAGTTTTTGTTATAATATATTATAAAGGGGGCTTTAAAGTAGGGGGGGATTATTTCTATTTTTATTAAGTATTAATAGGATTGCGTAATCTAGTAACCCCCTACTAGTAAATACTTAGTAGGTTAATTTTCTTAAGTACTAGTAGTTCCTATTATAATATATTATAGAGGGGGTTTTAGAATAGGGGGGGATTATTCTTATTTTTATTAAGTATTAATAGGATTGCGTAATCTAGTAACCCCCTATTAGTAAATACTTAGTAGGTTTTCTCTAGGTTAAATAAATCTAGGAACTTTTTAAGTATATTTACTAGGATATATTTCCTTAGATTAACTAGAACTTTTAATATTAGGGTTTTCTTAATATCCTTGAGGCTAATAGATATTACTTAATAAGCTCCTAGTACTAAGTTTTATATTTTAGTAATTTTCCTATATATGATTAAAAAAGAATTCCTATTTAAAAAGTATACTAATTAAATTTCCTAAATCCTAATAGGTTTTTCTTAGTATTCTAGGTATACTATAACTTTTCCTTTACTATACTTTATCTACTAANCTTTTCCTTTACTATACTTTATCTACTAAGTATTAGTATTATATATAATATAGTTATCTTCTATCTAAAGTTACTTAAAGTATAATTTTAATAATAACCTTTTTATAATATAAATATAGATCTCTTATATATACTTTCCTACTTCTAAGGATAACTTAATAACCTTTAAAATACTACTAAATAATAGTTTATCCTTAATATAACCCCTTATTTTTTTTTATAATATTAATAAATAGTAAATATAACTTCTTTATAAAAGATATATTAATAATAGTATAAGTATTATAACTAGTATTTACTAAAGTACTAATAGTATAGCTTCTATTAACTCTTATCTAGATAATAGCTAATTACTTACTACCTTCCTACTTCTACTATCTCTTCTATTCCTAAGATTCTATTTTTATAAACTCTAATACTTAATTTTATATTAGAATTACTTTTTTCCTATATCCTCCTCTTTACTAAAAAAGGAACTAGTATTATCCTCTAAGTCTTTTAACTTCTAAAGTTCTACTTTAATAATTTTTAATCCTTTCCTCTTCTTTTTTACTATACTAGTATTAATATAGTTCCTAGTAATATAACCTTTTTCATAATAACTATAATACTTATATATATCTCTCTATAGTAGGGGGAACTTTTTTAGTAGAGTTCATAGAACTAGAAAACCTATAATAGTAGTATTACTTATATATAACCCTAGTTATTATTATATCTCTATTTTAATCCTTTAATATAAGGAGATAAATAGCTAAAGCTTACTAGGTTAGTAGTACCTTTATATACTTTATCTTCTAAGTAATATCTTATATTTTTAAAAATTACTAATTATAAATAATAAAAAACTTAATTATAATAAAGAGTTCTTTTAAATAAAAGATTAGTATAATCTCTAATAAAAAGATCTAAACTATATTAAATTAGTTATAACTTTTAGTATCTATAAATTTTTTTTCAAATTATAAAGAAAAAGTAGTAAGTTTCTTAGTATGTTTTTAGTAAAAGGATTATAGTTAAGTAATAGTTTAAAATTAGATATTAAAATCTAGGTAAATATAATCTAAGTATATTATAAAATCTTAGAAATCCTAGTTCCCCCCTAGTCTTCTAATTATAAAAAAAATTCTATTATTTACTAAACCCTAAAATCTAAATAAGAATAAATTAAGTATTACCTCTACTTATTTATTTTAAAAAAATCCTAATTAATCTTTGATTTTCCCCTTATCTAGTAAACTTAAGTACTATATTTTTTTCTTTTATTTAAGAATTTATTAGAGAAAAAAAAGAATTTCTTTTAAAAAGTAAAAACTATATAAATAGATTCTAGGGAAATAATAGTAATATCAGGGGGAAATTCTAATTCCCTCTCTACTAACCTAGTAATCAATACTATAATCCTCTTAAAAAGCAGGGTAATAACTATACTTAAATATTATCATAGTAATTCTTCTATAATAGTATTAACTATAGGGATCTTTTAAGGAGTATTAGTTCTTTCTATCTTATAATAATAGTTAACCTTAATACCTAGTTATAAGTTTTTATTAGGAACTACGTTTTACTAATAGTATTTCAAAGACTATAGCTAGTAAAGAGTAGTATTTTACCCTAATCTCTCTATTTAATAAAAAGCTATATTTAACCCGATATCTCTTATATTTAAAAGTAATACTTTACTAATTAGTATCTTTTCTTAACTAGTAAAAAGCTACGCTTAACCTAGTATTACTTATATAAGGGATAAATCCAAGTTCTAAATATACAAAAGGCTAGGCCTAAGCTATAATTTAACTATAAGGAGTATAAATACTATTTATTTAGAACTAAAAAGTAAAAAAGAAGTTCTTATAAAAAGTATAAAAAGTCTACTTAAAAGTAGTACTAGAAGCTTACTAGTAGCTTACTAGTACCTAACTTCTTAGGTATAGTTATCGGGACTCGGGTAAAGCTAGAATCAACTAGCCAGGCGTAGCCTATAATACTTTTATAAAGATATATAAATTACTATTATCCTATTATTTTATACTAAGTAATTTATTAATTAAGATATTATATAATATAATAAAAAAGCTTTAAGTAATATGTCTTCTATTTTCTTATATTTTATAGGTTAGGGTTTAAGGAATAAGTTTAGTAATATTAATATTAATATATTTCTTAACTTAATTAGCCTTAAAAGTAGTATAAATTAGTACTAGTTATAAGGATTAGTTAGACTTTCCTTTGAGTTTAAGGATTATTAAGGTTACTATATAGTAGCTAAATATATAATTTATTATAATAATGTTTATTATTTTATTTTATTATATATATCATAAAATATACGAAATACGAGGTATATATTATTTAGAAACTAGGTAGGTATTTAAGGTATTGTTTAATTATTATTTAAAAGAAAACAAAAATAAGATACTAGCTTTACTATAAGTAATAAAAGAAGCTTAGTCTAGGCTTATAACTTATAATATTTCTAGGTAAAAGGTCGAATAAGGTAATATAAGTAGTATTAGTAATATCTGGAGAGAGAAGCTTTCTGCTTCTATAATAGGCGAGAAGGCTAGCCTAATAGCTATAGAAAGCTAAGGCTAGTATACAATAGAGGTAGGTTACGTAACCTACCCCTTATCAATATTAGTGTTAATAGTCTATTTTTTTACTTTAATAGAAGAATAATCAACTTTACGAGCTTCTTTTTTGATAGACTTAAGGCGTTTATTTTATAGTTAGAATATTAGTAATAATCAAGATACTTTTATATTTGAAGTTAGAATATAAAATCTATATTAATAAAATATACTACTTATAACTATAGAAAGGGAATTATTGAGAATCTTAGTATGAGGGAGAAGAAAGAAACTAGTAGGTGAAAAACTGATAATTAATTTATTTATAATATATAAAAACATCGGATTATTAGCGATTTTGGAAAGAGCTAACTAATTACTTTTATTAATACTAATATAACTAGTTAAATATATAATAGATTATAATAAATTTATTAACCTCTTTTGATTGGGTATTCAAAGACCTATTTTAGGAAATCACTTATTTTATTTTATTCATTTAGTATATTATTTGAATAATATAAGGGTATTTCTAGTAGCTCTACTACTAGGGGGGTATATAAGAGTAAGTATAGTACTAAACCTACTATGCAATTCTACTAGCTTATATAAAGCTTAACTATTCTATTTATATACGTTTGAGTATTTTATTCTAGTTTAAATAAGATATACTTTTTAATTACCTCCTTTTAGACTATATACTATATTATTTATCCATTATATATATATAACTTAAATAGCTTAAGATATTTAATCACTACTAACTATAAATACTCTATTTAGATATTTATTATAACTTTAATATCTATAAGTTTAATATCCCCTAGACCAAACTTTACTTACGTTTAAAATAAAACTTTATACTACTAATATAAAGGTTCTCTATTATTGATATAAACTAACTTATAATTTCTATATAAATATAATAAGACTTAGCTTATTCTTATTAGTGAACAATCTTAATATATTAATTGAATATAGCTAATATATGAAGAATATTCATATAAATATAGATATTCCTAGTATTGCTAGATAGCTTTTAAAACCCTTATCATTATATTATCATAAGATTCTAAAGTATCTCATGATTAGTATTAAAGTAAAGTTCAATATTAATATATTATGTAATTAATACCTAATCTCTAGTATTATTAGTTTAATATACTAGGTTTTAGGATAGCTAGATGATTTCCTTTTTAATATCTATAAACTACTTATTTGCTATAATATTTAGAATAGACTTATTAAAGCCTAATCTAATATACTAGCAATCTTAGTTATAATAGTTATAGCTAGATATTTCTATATTTTTTTATAGTTACTCTTTTATAAATAACTAAATAGATTTCAAGGAGATTTCAATTCTATTATAAAGGTTATACAAGGATAATAGATTACGGAATACTTAGCTTTTATATCTCGGAATAAGTATCTCATTTTATTCTACTTTTGGGAGGTTTAAAAAAGTTCTTAACTTTATAACCTCAATAGTTACCTTTAGCTATATATATCAAATCTTAGCTTTAATAAAGTTCTTCCTAGCTATTACTACGAAATCTCCTACTATTATAGGGTGTAATATTAGAACCAGGAGTATATTTTTCAATACTAGGAAGAAATTCCATTATTATTTTAACTTAGTATAAGCTAGTATTAACACGAATACCATTATTAGATAGAGTCTATAGTTAAATCTACTTATAGAATAAAAAGCTTAGATACTATTCTAAGTATAGAGAAAAAGTAACTAAATAGAATATTCAAAATTATTCTTAACTCTAAAAAGTCTCTAGATTTCAGAATTCTAATATATTATATTTTAGATATAAATAGTATACTATTATTGTATTATACTAAACTAAAAACATTTAAGTTAGGTTTCTCAAGGATTATCTTATATTCTATTCTAACTTAGTATTATATTATCTAATTATTCAAAATATATTAATGTTTTAGAACTTTTAGAAAAGTTTAAAAACAGATATTGGTATTATTAAAAAAGTTCTATCTAAGTAAATATTAGAAGCTTATCATTAATAGTAGTATTAACTTAAAAATAAATTACATTATAATATTTCTTCATATTGTTATAGTTAAACTCCTAAACTACTTAAAGTCTAAGATCTATTATATAATTATTAAAAATACTTTTAAGTTTAGGAATAGAAGGTTTACTATTAACAATAACTTATTAAATAGTATTTTTTTTAGTTAAACTATTTACTTAGATTAAATAGATTGATTGGTTTTAAGATATTAAGATTAGGTCTAACATCTAGATTAAAGTATTTCTAGATATCTTCATTAGTTATATAGGATTGAAATATGACATATTAACAGTCAAAATTAAAGCTATCAAATAGCTTTACTATTATATTAGAATAACTAGTGATTAAATATTTTTTTTTCACATAGTTTATTAAAGAATTAATAAAATAGGCTAAAAAGACTTCTCTCATATTTATTAACGAAGAATAGTTTAGTTATAATTCAATATTATTAGGTTTCTAACTGTAATAAATAAATTATATGGTATATAGTTCAAATATAGGTTATTAAAAGGTATGTTTTCTTCAAACTAGAATAAGTACTTAAATATATATAAATAGAATGGTTAGGTTTTATATAAGCTAGTATAGCTATATAGTGGACTTAGTGCTATACTATACTAGATTTGGTACCACATTCACTCTTATATATATTAAAGTAAAATATACTTTATATATATTATTTAATATATACTTCTTCAAATACTTTAAATACTATACATATATCAATAGAAACTAGTTTTTACTTCCAATGATTTGAATATAAACAGAAAGTATTACTATTAAAAAAGAAAATACTTTTATTTAATACTAGTAATACTATTTTCAAGACAACTATTTTAAGTTTAGTTTTAAATAAAGCTTTTTAGATCCCTTTATTTGTATAATATAAGAAAACAATATCCAAGAGATTAAGAATATTGTTAGTATATATACTTATAAAACTAAAAGTATTATTTTTAGAATATAAAGTAGGGAAATATAAATTATATACTAATATCTTAAGTTATAACTATTCTTTATAATATCTAGGGTAGATTACTTACAAATTTATACTAACTTTGATGATACTATATAGTAGTTTAATAATTATTATAATAAAGCTTAGAAAGTACTATCTTTTAAGATACAAGAATATTTAAGTAATAATATACTTTATAAACTTTAATTTAACTTAAGACTTAGATTTATACAATATTATAGAACTACACTATTCTATTACCATATTGAAAGAAAACTAGAACTATAACTAAAATTAACTATCAATTATTCTATTGAATTATTAGTATCCCGCTTAATATAGTAATTTAACGTCTAGCTAGCTCTTACTGTTTTATAGTAAAAGTAATAGGTTCGAATCCTATAGTAAGTAAGCGTGACTAGTAGTTATAAACTTTCTAGTTATATGAATTAAGTATAATAATTACTACTAGCTATTAGTTTCTACTAGTAGCTATTAATAGCTAGTAATTATTAATAACTAGTAATAAGAGATAATAGCTAGTAGTAACTATTACGTAATAATTTAACATGATTCTATAAAGAATCTTTATGATAGATAAGCCTATACCTTTCTATTTATTAGCTATTATATTAACTAATTATATTATTATTATTATATAAGGATATACCTTATAGCCTATACGGAAAGCTAGGATAGCTAGGATCGGACTATTATATAGATACAGATTACGTAGTATAGTAGCCTAAAGCTACTATAAGATAAAAGCCTCTTATAGCTACTACTAGTTAGCTTACTAAGTTAAAAGTTTATTTATACTAAATTAAAGTCTTATAATCTATAAAGACTTACTTTTTATTATTACTCTTTTTTTTACTAGGTTTTTAGCTAAATACTTTTATAATTCTTTGACTTTTGTTTCTCAGAAAGGTAAGGCTAGGATTTTAGTAATAGCTTTATTATAATAAGTAGCTAGTAAATATACGGCGCTAATACTAGAAATAATTATACCGAAAATTACGGCTACTAAAGCCTCTACTAAACCTACTACTATAGCTAAGTATATAGTAACTATATTACCTAAATATATAGTAATTATATATCTTTTTAAATAATAATCTTCTTTTATAGAGATAATGTTAGCATAGCTATCTAGTAGTAAACTTATAGTAATCCCTATATTATTAATTCTTAAAATTGTTACCTATAAGAATTACTTAAAGCTTCCTAATTATTTATATAGTTTTCTTTATAAAAATACTACTTTATATAAAATTAAGGATTAGCTAATAGTGATTTAAGATAGCTATTCTCTATATCTAGGGGTTTCCGTAGTATACTAGATCTAGTAGGCTATAACTAAGCTAGAATATAACTTGACAGACCTAGTAGTATAAATACTACTATATATTACTACTAGACTTTATATAGGCTAACTTTATAGTATTTATTCGTTATTTATTAACTAACCTAATTCTATAAGAATTATACTTCTATAGTATATTGTATATATTTAAGTATAAAAACTAGTTTTTATTCAAGTTTTATGTTAAGTGGTTAGCTATTTATAAAGTTCTAAGTATTCCTATAGAAACTTCGAAGTTTTATACTTTTACCTTTATCTATTACTTTAAAATTAAACTATAATAGTACTTATAATACTAGAAGTTCGATAACTAGGTACTTAGGATAGTAGCCCTAGTAGCTAAGTATTTATAAGGAATATTTAATATACCCTATAAAGAAAGCTTTAGTAGTATCAGGAGCGCTACTACTAAGGGTTTAGTAGTTGAATACTATAGGGAGACTAATACGCTAGAAAGCTTCATAGTAAGGAAATTACATTTTAAAGACTATCCCTTATACGAAATATATAGTAAGTTAGGCTATACTATAGTTATTTATTATTCTAATATATTCTTTGTATTCTACTAGAAATTAGGCTATTTTATAAGGGTTTACTATAAGTATTTTGGTAAGGGTTTACTTAAAAGTCCCTAGAGCTATATAAAGCTTGGGGCTATATAGTATAGAAAAAATACCCTAGAAGGTAAGTAGCCTACCAGTATATTTGCTATAGGCGTTTTACTAAAGGCTTGCTAAAAGTCCTGAGAGTTATATTAAGCCTAGGGTAAGTAAGTAGTATACTAGTGAATATATACTAATACTTTAGTAGCTTGTTTAGTTATAAGAAACCCTTAATACCAAATTAGTATTAGGAAGCTTTATATATAGGAAAAGGTTAAATGCTTTAAATTTAGCTTTAAAGATTTCTAATTAATATACTAAAGAGGTTAGATACTTTAGTCTAGCTTGAAGATTTCTAGTTAATATACTGAAGTTTTACTAATAGGTAAAAGACTTTGTAAGTTAATATACTTATAGGAAATATTATTAGTTTAATATAGTAATAAGAACCTTATACGTTAGTATACGTATACGATAACTTTTATATATTCATATATATATGGGATAACCTTTATATATTAATATATATATAGGATAACCCTTATATATTAATATATATATAGGAAGAACCTTTTTATTCTCGTAACTACTAATAATTAGTAGATAACCGGCAAAGCTATTTTCAAAAAAAACAGCTATATAGTATTTATAAATTTTAGAGCCTAAGGTTTATAGAGGAGAGGATAGTTGTAAGAATATACCTTATAGCTTATATAGAAAGCTAAGATCGGATTAACTATATAGATACGGATTATATAATATAGTAGCCATTATAGCTTATATAGAAAGCTAAGATAACTAGGATTAGATTACTATATAGATAAAGATTATATAATATAATAGCCTGAAATTACTGTAGGATAAAAGCCTCTTATAGCTACTACTAGTTAGCCTACTAAATTAAAATCTAACAACCTATAGAAACCTACTTTTTACCATTACCTTTTCCTTTACTAGGCTTTTAACTATATACTTCTATATGTTACTTAAGGTTTCCTCTATTTAAACAGTTTCTTAGCCCTAGTATTATCTATAGAGTATATAAAGTAAAAGCTAACTACTAAGTATAATTTCTTTTAAAAGATTCCCGAGAGCTATATAACCTTTAATAAATTAAAGACGTTTAATATAATTACTATTAATTAGATTATTAGTAATTATATTAATACTTTAAACTTACTATTATTTTAAAGCTTTTCAATTATTAGTTTTAATTTCTTATATATTTTATTAGTAGGAGGGGTTGATAGCTTATTTTCGATTGCGATCATTAGTAGATATATTACCCCCTAAAGTATAACTTTAGTTTTCTTATCCCCCTATTAACTACTATCACTAGCTCCTAGTTAATCTAAAGTTAAACACCTCGTAACTATAATAACTAGTATATATATCCCATATTTACTTTTTCGTAGATAATTAATAACTAATAACTTCTTCTATAATAACCTTATACCTTTACACTTTTATACCTTTACAGCTATATATAATTTAAATCTCTCGAAATATTTTATTATTACTAACTATAAGTACTCTACTTGAATATTTACTTCAATTTTAATATCTATAACCTTAATATCCCTTTTATAGATTAGACTTTACCTATTCCTAAGACGAGACTTTATATTACCAATATAAAGGATCTCTACTACTAATCTAAGTTAATTTATAATTTCTATTTAAGGATAATAAGACTTAGTTTGTTTTTATTAGTAAATAAATTTAATATATTAACTAAGTATTCCTAGTATTAGTAATTATATTAAAAGTCTCTAATCTATTTAAAGTTTATGATAAATAAATAATACGGTATATAGTATAAAAGTAGGTTGTTGAAAGGTATATCTTCTTCTAACTAGAATGAAGCGTCCAAATATACTTAAATAGAATAGTAATATCTTATATAAGTTACTTGATTAGAGTAGTAGCTAGTAGAGTTATATAATACCCTTAATATTATACCTATTCTTATATACCCCCCTAATAACAAAACTACTAGAAATACCCTTATATTATTCAACTAATATACTAAATAAATAAAATAAAGTAAATAGTTCTTAAAATAGATCTTCTAATACTTAAATAAAAGGAATTAATAAAATTATTATAATCTATCATATATTCAACTATCTTTATTAAGTATTAATAAAAACAATTAATCAGCTCCTTCCAAAATTACTAGTAATCTAATCTTTATATATACTATAAATAAATTATTTATTAATTTTCAACTTACTAGATTTCTTTCTTCTCCTCTATACTAACTTTTTCAATAATTATTTTCTTACTTATAAATAATATATTTTTAGTAATATAGATTCTATATATTAACTTTAAGTATAATAATATATATTAGTTATTACTAATATTCTAACTATAAGAAAAACTTTTTAAACCTATTAAAAGAGATATTATTAAACCTAAGAGCTAATATAATATTACTAGTAACTTTTTAAAGTATGTAATATCTTTTTCTATTAATTATCTAGTATTAGTATTTACTAGCTATATCTCTAAGTTAAAACAATTTCTCCTTAATCCTAATCTAAAAAATAACTTAGAATTACTATTTAAAATCACCTTAAGTACTTTTTACTTTTATTCGCCTAATAAAGATAATAAATATTAAACTTAAAATACTCTTTTATATTTCTTCAAGAAATCTATTTTATTTAGTAACTTTTAAATAATTTTTTCTTATTTAAGAAATTCAATTTCTACTTTTTCCCTTATTCTTCCCTCTCTATTAATATACTTATTACTTTTAGTAATTTTATCTAAAAATACTCTATTTCAAAAATTCAAACCTAGTTTAATTTTATTAAGGAAAATAACCTTTCTAGTAGTTTAAACTTCTTATATTAGTATAAAAATAAATTACTCTACTTAAAAGATTTTATTTATCTATACTTTAAAGAGTTTCCTAACCTATTAAAATATCTATTACTATTTCCTAAATTCCCTAAGATACTTAAACTAAATAGTACTATAAAGAGAAAAGCTACTCTAACTAAGAATCCTAATACTACTATTAAGTTGAAATAATTTCGAAGTTACTTAAGAAAAATACGTATTCTAAAACCCCTTTCTAATAAAAGAAAATAACCTAGCTAGAAATCCCTAAAAAAAAAAGTAATGCCTAAACCTATTAGTAATAATAATAAAGTAGAAGATAATAATAAAGATACTAAAGAAGTAGTTAAACTATTTAAGAAATACTTAAAAATTACTATTAATATAATATAAAAATCTTCTTAGATTAGAAACTAAGAAACCTTATTACAAATAAAAGATCTTAAATATTAACTAGAAATTACAAAACGAAAAATTATTAAACCATAATTTAAAACTACTACATTAAAGTGAACCTCTATAAAATCTACTTTTTCTAAAAAAAGTAAATTAGCTAAGAAATATAAAGATTACCTATTCTAAATAAAAGCTTTTAGTAACTTATAACTAGTATAAACTATTCCCTATATAAAGTATTATTCTAGTTTTATCCTCTTATATAGCTTTTATCTTTATGTTATTAGTATTAATAAGCAAGACTTAGTTTCTAACTAATATTATTAGTATAAAACTAAATCNTATTCTAAACAAAAACCCTTAGAGACTTACAACTAATACAAACTATCCCCTATACAAAATATTACTCTAGTTTTATCCTTTTACATAACCCTTATTTTTATACTATTAGTATTAGTAGGCGAGATTTAGTTTCTAACTAATATTATTAGTATAGAAATAGGTCAAGGAACGCCTATATTCTAATCTCAAACTATACTTATAAAGTATTTAAGAGTTATTTAGATATTCTTAAAATACCCGATACTAATAAAATAAATATTTTAACCTAAAACTTTTTATTTAAACCTAACTATTTTTAATTAAAAAACAAGAAATTTATCAATACAAAAGAACTCACCTACCTCGAGTTATAATTATAGTAATAGAAAGACTTCAAAGCTAATTTTATTAAGAATAGAAGTAGCCTAGAATCTACTACTAGAACTCCTATTACTAAATAACCTCTTCTAGTTTAGGTATCCTAACCTATTTAAATACCTTAGCTTATTTAAATACCTTAACTTATACTACTTATCCCTAGCTTTTTAGTAATAGTAATAAGCTCCCTAGTTAACAGGCTTCCTATACTTTAACTAGGTCCGAGAGTATTTAGAACTTATGATATATTTTAGCTAACTTTTAAAGTATTTAGAATTTATAGCTATAGTTATACTCCTAGTTTCAGATAACTACTTTTAGTTTAGGCTTAAGCTTCCTCTCTTTTTAGGGATTATAGTATTAACTTCTATATACCTATTACTATATTTTACCTATTTATTTAAAGTTTAGAATTTAAGTTCTTAATACTTAGCTAGATAAAAGCTTATCTCGAGAGTTTTATTCCCCCTAAGTAATTAGAAGAGTTCTAATATATTCTTACTTTTTATATTACTATTATAAAAACCTTCTATTAAAAGTAAAGATTTTCTTAAATTACTTATTTATATTATTCAAATAAATAGAGAAATAATTTTAAGTAGTTTTTTCTATTATTTTAACTAATCCTAAGAATATTACTTATAAATCTATAAAGTTAAGAAGTATTCTAGATTATTTAAACTTTACTTAAATTAGATTCTTTATAAGTCTATCTGTTAGTATCATATTTATAAGTATATAGATTACTTTAAAATTACTTTTTAAATATTCCTAATAAAGTTATATATATTAAATATATATATATTAAAGTTTAGTAAATAAGTATTTACTATTTAAGATTACTAGTTTAATTATTTAGTAATTATTATAATAGATTCTCTAAATATCTCTTAAATTAAACTTTATATCTCGAAATAATCTCTTTAATATTATAGTTTCTTTTGAAATATATTTTAAACTAAGAAGTTCTATTTTAGTTATTAATATAATTATAATATTCTATTAAATAGTTTTCTATTAGATTAGTTTTCTAAATAGAAAAATAATATAGCTATAATTTAATTTTTAAGTTCCTTTATAGTTTATAAATAAAATATCTCTAATAATTGAAAGTATTTAAAATATCTTATTAATCCCCCCTTAATTTCTAAATTATAATACTAGGAATTCTATCTTATAGAAATACTAAATTATATAGTTTATAGTATTTATATATATTTAAGAAGGATCTATAAAGTATTTCGAAAATAGAAAGTATATAAATAAAATATCTAGTTATATTATAATAGAAATATAAAGAATTGAATTAATTTNATTAAATTAATTTTTATCTAATACTTATAAATTTCTTTTAGTATAGCTTTATTAGGATTTATTATAAAAGTTATTACTAGAAGTAGTATTATTAGAGTTAAGCTATAGTTAAGATTAAAATACTTAGTAATTTTAGTAATATATATATTATAAACTAAATAAATCTTATAATATTTATAATCTTAAATTACTCGAATTCCTAGGAAATATTTAATAGAAGTTTACTTTTTTAAGTTTATAAGTATTCTTGATATTTTTAATAATTTCGTAAGTTTCTTTTTTAGCTAACTTATAATATATAAGAAGAATATTATCTATATAAAATAAGAGAAAGATAATTAAACTCTTATTTTTAAATAAATAAAGTTCTTCTAGGTATAACTAGAAGCCTAATAACTTAAAAGTAATATAAAAAGTTTTATATTAAAATATCTTGAAATCTATAAAAAGTATATTTAAACTTAGTATAATACCCTATAATTTTAAATCTATTTAGTAGTTTAATAATTATTAGAAATCTATTAAGATCTTTTATAGTATTAAGAAATATATTAATAATATTGAACTAGTAGACTTTAAAGTTAAATTATACTATAATTACTATAGTTACCTGAAATATTCAAGTAGCTAGGATTACTATATATATAGTTTATAGCGGATTAATTAGTAATATATCCCTATATATATATATCCTCGTTTTATATTATTCTAGAAAACTATTTATATCTATTTTATAAGTAAAACTTACTTAAGAAGAAAAGGTTT